>JBBPLO010000049.1:0-43668 GCA_038089835.1 Retiboletus flavoniger
AAGATGCTCGGCTCCTGTCAGTCCAACAACCCCCACTCATGGTCAACGGCTCTATCCTCTGCAGAATTTCATCACAACTCAGCACCTCACTCATCCACCCAGAAATCCCCATTCTCCCTACTCTATGGCTTTGAACCGAGGACCTTCCCCCCCCTGGGGAAAACCTTCATCCCCGCCCTCAAAGATTGCCTAGCAACCCTTGATGAAAACTGAAAAGAAGCCCTTGCTGCTCATGAATCCGCCCGAAAATTGATCTCCTCCCGTTCCCTCCGCAGCTTCTCCCCCTGGAAAGTTGGAGACCAGGTCTGGCTAGAAGCGACCAATCTCCGCCTCCAACTTCCATCACGGAAATTAACCCCGAAACGTTATGGTCCCTTTGAGATCGTTCACGTCCTATCTCCGGTATCTTACAAACTTCGCTTACCCCCCACATGGTGCATCCATGACACCTTCCACGCAGCCCTCCTATCCCCACATCGGACCACCCACGCTTATGGCACCCCATTCCTAAAGCCACCGCCTGACATCATTAACCGAGAAGAAGAATATGAAGTTGAGGCAATCCGCAGTCACAAGGGTCCAAAAACTAAGCGACGATTCCTAACATCGTGGAAAGGCTACCCACGCTCAGAAGACACCTGGGAACCTGAATCTAATCTCCGCCACGCAGCTGAAATCCTTTCCACCTATAAACGACAACACTCCCTCTAGACCAATCAAGCTTGTAAGATGTCAGTCTCTCCGTGAGTATCACCTTACAACCTTGAAGTGTATGCCCCTTGCCTTTCTCTTCTTTCTCAATGATGTCCTCCTCTTTTACAACGACCACCTCCTCCCCTACGTCCTCCTCATCCTCCTCGCGATCACTCTTATGATCACAGCGAGCCTTCCCTGGGTTTCTTCCAGAACACGACAGACTCTCTCTGTTCGCAGCCATCCTCGAAACCCCCGCGCTGGCCCAGGCGATCGAGCTTCACCCTCTCTTCCCTGAGGACGAAGTAACTCATTCTTTAATTCACACGTATCATACTGTCGCCTCCGCCCTTCGCCTCGCAGAATCTCTTACCCCACCTGACCCTTCTCTTTGCTTTGCCATGACCGAAGCCCATTGCCACTCGCTCACTGCCCTTTCACTCCATGGCTTCAGCTCCTATGTCGAAGAAATTCCCCATGGACTTGTTTACCCCACCATGCGTCGTATCCTATCCTCCCTGCCTATTCCCCTGCCACGCTCCCCCACAGCCCTAACCTCCTGATTATCATTCCCCCCCCCTCCAGACACACCTACCATCATAGCCACCTCAGAGGAATCCGACGAGGAAGAGATGGAGGAATCCCCTGCCCACATTTTCCCGGTGACTACCTCGCCCCAGACGTTGGTCATGCCGAACAGGAACACCATCATGTCCTCTCCCTTTCGAGTCCTCCCTCGCCCTGACGCCCTCCGTCTCCCTCCTGCGACTCCCACCACCCAATGCTTTCAATGTGATCACCCTGGTCACTATAAACAGGACTGTGTCTACTATGAGTGCCCTCACTGCCACGAGTACGCCCCTGGACACAATGCAGTTCGCTGTCTCCTTTTCCAATGCGGCTTCTGTCACAACTGGGGTCACACAGACCGCTTCTGCCCCCATCACGAGTGTGGTCGTTGCCATGAACCTGGGCACATCATTGCTAACTGCCCATTTGAGGTTGCATCCCCATTGCAGCAGAGCGCCATTTTCGGGCCTGGGACCTCCCTTGGGTGACGCCCTGGGATGGGACGGAATAACTATTGAGCCTGGGGCTCAATTATACGAAGAGGGTAATGTTATGGTTTTTCTCCTTCACCATCGAACTCTACTCGTTGTTCACTTTGCTTCCATCATCTCTTGGAGAGGTAGAAGATCACCTTGCACACGGTCCACTTTCCTACTCTTATGCGGCCCCTCCTCGTTATTCGTACATAGATTACCACTAGATCACCCCCTTACCATGACTGTCGCTATGGACACCACTCCTAACTAGATTCTCTCACATCTAGTCGTTTCCTTCACCTTCCATTTGCTTCTGTTTCCCACATGCTACCTATCTCTTAAATAGTGGTGTCTCACCCTGTAACGTTTCCCTATTCTCAAGCTGCGCAATACTAGCGTCTTATCCTGAATCCCTCCTCAGTTTCGGACCTCTGCCTCTCTTAGTGATTCTAAGAGACCTATTCGAACCTCTTAGCCTCTTGTCAGACGTCAGTCTCTCTGTGAGTATCGCCTGATAAGTGGTACTCCTCTAGTCCCTGTTCCCCAGTCGTACGCTATGCATAACACACATACAATAAAGCCAAGCCCTGGCCCCCCAGCATAACTGTCACATACCAGATTTTTACCAAGTTCACTCTGACCCTCTAAACTTGTCTCTGATCTCGCACTTAGCAACTCCAATGCTATCTTGCTTGGAGTCCAACTCTGAGACTCCAGAAATGAACCTAGTATATCCTCATATGTCTCTCTGCATTTTGTTACATACTGTTACGCTGGGCTATGGTATACCAGTGGGGACTCAAGTGAGCTCTCTGTGGAGATGAAGACGAGGGAGGATACTCGAGGTAATCCGACAGAGGACTTTGGATACGTGTTCGAAGGAAGTTCCGACGAATGGGAGCAATGCCAAATGGCCTGCGAGTGGACTTCAAGGGATCCCCTTAAGTCCGGGTCAAAGGTTCAAGATGAAGGCCTCAGGGAAGTCCCTTAGCCTTAGTGTGCCGATAACAGATGGCGCAGAGAGGAGCAAGGAGTGGCTTAGAGCTCGTAAGATTGAGTAGACTAAGCTGAGGAGAATACAAGTGTAGGCGTGAGGTTTAAATAGAGCTACCAAGAGGGTTATGTAAAGGGACGCGTCAGCATCAAAGATAAGCAGTGAGTCAGCGAGATAAGAGCTGAGTCACAAGTCAGAGGTAAGTGAGTTAGCGAGATAAGGGCTGAGTCACGACGAGTCATATCTAATAATACAACGGTTTCATGGAAGGTTGTAGAAGGACTGGGAAGAGGGAAGAACCGGGGAAGCGGAACGTGGGGTAGCGACGGCGTTCCTAAGGTCCGAAGGTAGTGAGGACAGAACGAGACATAGCTAAGTAAGAGGAAAAAGAAAAAGGGGATACGAGACCGAGTCTCGTATCATAACACATACTCTTTCTCCATCTGTATTAGTCTCACTCCTGTTTTCCCTCCGATCCTATGTACACCACTCCAGTCTTCATTCCTCCCGTGTACAGCTCTGGTTCACTTATCTTCCGATTCCAACTTATTTACCAATCCATTACAAAGACACTTAGTAATACATCTCCGAACTCCATATATAAACTCATAGAAACATCCTGTACTCTCCTCAGTTTGAATATTGATTTATTCCCAACTCCTGATCCTCAGATCCCCTCTGACAAACACCTCCAAATCTCCAAGAGTCTTGAAGACTCTTCTTCTCCTCCTTGTCATTGTCCTTGTCATTGTTTACAACATCGAGCATGATACCTCCGAACCTCCGAACTCCAGCCTTCGAAATCAGGGCAAAGATTCTAAGCAAGGGCACATCACATACAGTGAAGCCAAGCCCTGGCCTCCAGCATAACTCTGAAGTTTCAGAGTTAGCTCCAGAGTTGACCTGGTCTTAATACCTGATCTGGACCTGATTAGGTCATTGGACTGACTGCAGTATCATTCGGATACACCAGAACAGCCGCCAGACCATTTTTCTTCATTACCCTTACTAGTTTTGTCTTCTGACTGGATTGACATGTCATTTTCCCTTACTGCTTTACCTTCCTTTGATTTTATTTCTCCTTCTGATTCTATGTCTTTTTCTGATGCTTACTCAGATTCAGATTCATATTCCGATGGTCCAGGTCTGGCTGTGCTTCAGCCTAGGGACTTGGACACTATCTTTCATGTCTTGGACATTCTGTCCAAGCACACACAAATATATTTCAATCTTCTGATCAATTCCATTGACCTTCCTGATGCAGACTACTGACCCATAGTTGATCCAAAACCCTATGATGACCTGGAAATCATCAGTCTAACCTCAGTAGGGGAGGAGTTTCATGCTGCTCACTTGTTTTTTTGCAGCATTTTCACATTTTTCTCATAGTCCAAAATTCCGGATCTTCAGACTGAGAACTCCGGACTTCCGGACTTCCAGTGCATATGTAGGACCTGTTGATGAAGACTTGGACTCATTGGTAGAAGTAGAAGCTGACAGACTGGATGAAGGAATCATCAATCTCATTGAAGAAGATCTGGTTACTCTAGTAGGTAAAGAAGTTGAAGAGCAATCGGATGAAGAAAACTCGGACACCATTGACAGTACACACCACCATCCATACCATTGCTCCTTCCGATCCTTTCTCAATCTGCTTTTGAAAATACCATCTAATACCATCATCCGAGTTACCCTACTATAGTACAGCACTGTTTCATCCCGGGATTAGTCTGGCAACCTCTCCTTTCAGTTCACTTTCAGTCTGAACTGATTAAACAGTCACTAACATAGCCACAGTACAATACCAGCAATCTAGAAAAAGAAAAACCATCCAAAATATGACCAGTTTGTCTCTTCTACCTTCATTTCTGTTGTGTTTCTTCATATCCATATATTTAGACATTCGGACTTTGCCCATGCACTGAGACACTGCACCCATTTCATACTTACACCCATCTGAACCTGAACCAGAACAGTCTGGAAGAAATAGATGTGAAAGACACATGATGAAGACAAGCCAAGTTGGACACTTGCACTTTCTGTTCCATTTCCATCTGATTCATTTTCATTTTACTTACTCTGTTTCTACCTTTGGACTCAGATTCTGGACTCAGACTAGCTTCAGACTGAACATACCAGGATTCCCATGCTCAGATTAGACTTGGACTAGCCTTGGACTGGATATACAGATTCCAGTGCTCAGATTAGACTTGGACCAGCCTCGGTCCAGACATACCTGGGATTCCCATGCTCGGATTAGATCCAGACTAGCATCGGATCGGACATACCTGCAGTTTCCCACGCTCGGATTAGGCTCGGACTCAGATGTTCCAAGATCCAGATGTTATTGGACTGGATATACAGGATTTCACAGAGACCAGTTGCACATTGCCAGTCAGATTGGCACAGCTATCCATGCTTATTTGGAGCACTCTCTGACATCATCACCCATCTGCATTCACCATTCCTTGCATGCTATCAGCTGGAATATCATTTGGACTTGTGTTTTCATACCTGGATATTGCTCAGAGTCATATTCCTATGTCCCTTTATCACTTGGACTTATGCCATATGCCATACCATCCATCCATCACACAGGCAAACATATTGTGCCCATGCCCAACTCTCCATTGACTATCCTCTGCACTTGTCAGCACCATTATCCATCATCCTTGATTGTCCATAGCTGACTGGGGACAGTTAGCATCTAAAGTCCCCCTTGGATGTAGAGGTCTGAACCTCTGTAGGCTTGTAGTCCATCATATCTATCCTTTTCACACAGTCATAGTGCAGTCCGAGTCCACTGAATGCAGTCCGGAGCCCTGGTTTTCAGTCCAATGTTTTTAATCCAACATCTGGTCTGGAATTTTTGTTACAAAGCTTCGGACCACTTTCCTTCTCTTTGGAACTATCCCTGATAGTGTTTAGAAACTTACTCAATGCTAGGGAACCTTTCTGCTGTAAAGATCCTGCTGAGGCTGGAGGGACTTGATGTTAAAGCCAGGTCAACTCTGGAGCTAACTCTGAAACTTCGGAGTGACACTAGGGGGCCAGGGCTTGGCTTCACTGTATGTGGTGTACTCTTGCTTAGAATCATTGCCCCAATTTCGGAGGCCAGAGGTTGGAGGTTTGGAGATGTCATGCTCAATGTTGTAAACAATGATGAGGATGGCAACGAGGAGAAGGGGAAGAGTCATCAAGACCCTTGGTGTTCAGAGGAGTTTATCAGAGAGAATCCAAGGATCAGGATTTGGGAATAAGTTGATATTCGAACTAAGGAGAGTACAGAGTGTTTCTACAAGTTTATATATGGAGTTTGGAGAAGTATTACTAAGAGTCTTTGTAATGGATTGCTAAGTAATGGAATTGGAGTCATATGTGCTGGAGCAGTACACTGGATATGTGAAGGCCGGAGCTGTGTACATAGAAATGGAGGAGATACAAGAGTGAGACTAATACAAATGGAGAAAGACTAACATAACAGGAATGGAGAGACATATGAGAACTTCTAAGTATATCTCCAGAGTCTCAGAGTTGGGCTCCAAGCGAGATAGCATTGGAGTTGTTGAGTGTGAGACTGGAGATGAGTTCAGAGGGTTGGAATGGACTTGGTGAAAATCCAGGATATGACAGTATCCCCCTCTTAGGCCTGAACCCCTGAAGGCCCTTGTTATGATTTTTCTTCCATTGCACAATGTTCTTCTCTTAGTCCAGTTCACTTCCATCATCTCTTACAGAGGAACATGCATACCGCATGTTTGGACTGCTTATCTTTTTATCTGTGGACCCTCTTCTCTTTTCTTATGTCACTTACCTCTTAACTCCAACTACTCTGTATTGTTTTCCATGAACTCTACTCCTAACTAAGCTCTATTATGCTTAGTTGTTTCCCATCCTTCCATAGTCTTCTCCCTTATTCCAAGGTCTGTGTGATGGTCACTTTACTATAAATAGTCATCTCTCACTCATGTAAATTCCATTCTTGATCTGCACAATACTAGCATAACATCTAGAATCCTCTTAGTCTCTGTCTAAAAGTCTTAGTGATTCTAAGACTCAGTCCTTGATAAGTCTTAGCAACTCTAAGACTTCCCTCAAACTCTTGGTGTTATCTGTTAGATGTTGGTCTCTTCATGAGTATCGCCTGACAGTCAATCCTCTCTCAAGTCCTAGTCTCTCTTTGTATGCTACACGTAACAAAAGATCAAGAATATCCTTGGTCCCACCTCTCTAGATGTAGGACCCATCCCTCTTTACCATGTCTTACAGACTTTCTGAAGATAGCAACATCAATATCCCTGATGCACCCCAGCGAACCCCTACTTGTCACATCACTGGAACTAGTCATCTGCTGAACCCTCTGCTTATAACCCCAAGCCCTAGGCTGAGATACTCCTTATCCGGATCCACCTCATGAAACCAACCTTCGATCCCTAGCCCTCCTAGTCAACCATCCAGTCAACCCAGTCTCCCACCCTGTCACTTCCCCAGTCCATAGACTCCACTGTCCTGCCCTAGCACCCCCGTCATGCCCTCTGAACTCAAAGCTGGTCTCCCTGCTGACTTCTCCAGGAACTCCTCAGATGCCTCTCGATGGATCAAAGCTATGAATGCTTACTTTGAGATGAACAATGCCCTCTACCCCCTAGATCCTGAGAAAATCATGACCATCCTTAATAAGATGCCCATTGGATGAGGAGCTTTCTTTGCAGAAGCATGGTATGACAAGATGGCTGACAAAACCATTGTCGCCAGAAAAACCTTCAAGGAGTTTGTCAAAACTTCGAAACTATCTTCTTCCCATACAATGTCAAAGCCACCGCTTGCCTTGCACTCACCAAACTCTGTCAGAAAACCACTCACTCCAGTGATGGGTTTCAACAATATATCACAGACTTCCAGAACCTCGCAGGGAAATCCGACATCACTGATGAGACCACTGTTATAGTTTTACTCCCTTTTCACTGAGTCCTTCTTCTTATTTCGTACACATCAATCATCTCCTTCTATGGATGATGAATACCTTGCGTCCGGACCACCTACCTTTTTCTTTGTGAACCCTCCTCTCTCTTCCTCTGTCGTCTCCCATTGAACAATGCTTACATCATGTCTACGTCTTTGGACTCTCCTTCTAACTAAGTTCTCCTTACACTTAGTCATTCCCTTTCCTTCCATAGTATTCCTCTTTGTTCCATGGTTCATGTGCTGCTTAGGTCTCCATAAATAGGCAACCAACTTTGCATATACTCTCTATTCTTGATCTGTGCAATACTAGCATAATATCAACAGTTATCCCTAGTTCTTATCCCTGCAAACTTAGTGACTCTAAGTTCCTCCTGATCTCAGACAAGTCTTAGCGACTCTAAGACTTCCCTCTCACTCTTAAGGTTGTCTATTGGACATCGGTCTCTTTGTGAGTATCACCTGATAGTTGACTACTCCTTGAGTCCTAGTTCCCTCGAGTATGCTATGCGTAACAAAAGATCAAGAATCCTCCCTGGTCCCACCTCTCTAGGTGAAGGACCCACCCCTCCCCCATCACATTGTAGAGAGCTGAAGCTCTCTACGGTGGTATATGCCATTCCTACGAGTTTTCAATGACTTCCAGTCACTCCACTTTGATGGTAGAACCATCTCCGGACCGTCCGACCTAGTCCGGACCACTTTCCCGCACCGGTCCAGAACTCCGGATGAACTCCGGACAGTCTTCCGGTCTACATCTCCCCGGTTGTTCCATATTTACTTCGGACACTTTCATACTATGTCATAACTGTTTCATCACCATTCCGCTTCATTTTATAGTTACAGTTCATCACCTATTTGTCCCTGACAGTCCTGGGAAATGCCCGGACTATAAAGCTTTGTAGTATTTCTTTGAAATACATCATTCGAGATCATTGTTTCACCTTCGTATCATTGCACACACGTCCCTATGCACTCGAATCACCCACGCATGCATGAACAACTTCACCACCATCTACTCCTATCACTCTACGACGCCCCGAACGCCTACCACCCCAACGACACGACTCCGGACTCCCGGACTTCCGGACTTTCCCGCGCTCACTCCGGACTTCCTCCAGACTTCATTTTCACCCATTCTATCACTTCTGGCACTTCACCTCTGCCTTGAACCCTCTTTGGGGACGAACCCATCGCACCCCACACCCTTTGGAAGTACTCCCAGAGTACTTTTGTGTTTTACAACGTCTTACAGAATCCCTGAAGACAGTGATGTCGACACCCCCAAAGTGTTACGACTGTGGGCACTTATACTTTTCTTCTTCCTTTTCTTTACTTAGACTTAGCTATGTCCTCATTGCCTTCAGACATCAGATACACCGTTGCTACTCCATGTACCGCTTCCCTGGTTCTCCCATCTTTCGCCAATTCCCAGCTTTCCTCGGAACCATTGTATTAATAGCTCTGACTTGTTGTGACTCAGTCCCTTATTGGCTGACTCACTCCTTATCTCTGACACTGACACGTCCCCTTACATAAGCCCCATAGTAGTACTATTTAAACCCTCATAGCTTTGCCTGTATTTCCTTAAGCTTAGTCTTCTCGAATACTACGAGTTACTTGGCCTCCTCCTCGCTTCTCTCATCGTCAGTATCGACACACTAAGGCTAAGGATTCTTCCTTGAGTCTTCCTTGTCCTTCATCTATCCAAGTCTAGGAATCCCCTAGGACTCTCTCAGACTCTATGGGATAACCTCCCTATGAGTAACTATCGCCTCCGGTGTTAGGCATTAGACCTACACCTCATCGTATCCGAAGTCCTCTGTCGGCATACCCCCCTAAGTCCATCTCATTTGTCCTTCCTTTGAGGCAGTTAACTCACTTGAGATCCCGTCGGTCCTAGCCTGACGTAACAAAAGACTAAGCTTCTCTCTATGGGCGACTACTAGGTCATTCCCACTCCTCATCCCAATCCTGCCCTCGGTCCAAATGGGATGATTCCTTGGACACTCGTGCACCCCATTCCTGCCTTCAGCCTGAATGGGGTGATTCCCTGGGCAAAGCGCCACCATTGATCCCTGGACCCCCACCCAGTGGTCCCTCTGTCGCGGCAACGTTGCTGAACAACCCTCGTCACCTGAACCCTCGTCCCCCTTGTCCCTCGATCACTCCGATCCGGACACCTACCCCACCACCAGGGAAGAACAAGAGGAAACCCTCCAACTCTCTCACAACCTTTCCGCCCAACTCAACCTTCCATGAGTTCCTACCCCTCTGTCTCCCACTCCCTGTTACGCATAGCATACAATGGGAGAGGCTTGAGAGTCGTGAGAGTCGTCTACAGGTGATACTCACGTAGAGACCGACTTCTGTTAGAGACTTAGATGGATGGAGTGATTCTTAGAGTCGCTAAGGTCACCAGAACTAAGGGACGATGGGAGGACTCAAGAAGGTACACTAATATTGCGCAGATCAAGAATAAGGAAGCATGATACAAAGGGAATCGAAGGACTATATACTTCGGGGATTTCCCGCGCACAGACCAACCGACTAGGCAAGGATTTGGGATACGACTAAGTGCAAGAGAACTTAGCTTGGAGGCATGAGTCCATGTGGAAGGAGACGGAGTGACAGGGTTCTATGGAAAGTAGATCATGGAGAGCATAGAGGGACCTTCTATGAAGAGATATACCTCTTGTGCCCGCGAGACACGATGTCCGTAGTAAGAGATGAGACGAGTGAAGTGTACTAATAGAAGAAAACAATGATAAGGGAAGAAAATCATAACATTACCCCCTTCATATAATCGAGCTCCAGGCTCGAGCAACCAACCGTTCCTATGAAAGAGGTCCTCCGGTGGGTGATCCAACTCCAAAGATGGTGCCCTGTTGAGAGGGAGATAACACCTTGAACGGACAGTTACTGATGACGTGCCCAGGTTTGTGGCAAACTCCACAATTCCGGTGGGGGCAGAAACGCTCCGTGTGACCCCAGTTGTCACAGTGGCTACATTGGAAAAGCACACATTCAACTGCGAGATGGCTGGGAGCATAGAGGTGGCAGTGTCCACAGTGGTGGTGGGGACAGTCCTGACGATAGTGACCTCATAGGCCACATTGAAAACAGGTGGTGGATGAAGTGGCTGGGGCGGGACGGAGTATATCTGGCCGTGGGTTAACCCGAACAGAGGAGGAGAGAACGGTGTTCCCATTGGGAAGACGGATCTCACGTGGTTTGGTGCAAACTGGAAAGGTGGGGGGTGGGGGAGGCTCGTCCTCGACGGTGACGGGGATGATGTATTCGACGAGGGGGAGTTCCTCGGGGGTGGAGATAGGGATGGAGACGGGGGATTCCAGAGCGGGTTCTTGGGTAGGAGTGGGGGAGTAAGGGAAGTTGGTAAGTCGGTCGACAAGAGGTCTGGAGCAAGGAGGGGGAATGGGCAGAGGGAGGGGACGAGGTTGTGAGAGAAGAAAATTTTCTACGTTTTGTACGTATTGGTCTCTTTGTGCATGAGGAAGGGAGGAAAGGGTACGGCGAACCATGGGGAAAATGAGGGTATGGGGGATTTCTTCTACGTAAATGGTGAATCCATGGTGGGCCAGAGTGGTCAGGCTGTGACGGGAGGCTTCATTCAGCGTGAAGCGTAGAGTTGGGTCAGATGGGGTTAACGTTTCCGCGAGACGTTGGGCCGAGGCGATGGTGTGGTAGGTGCGGATGAGAGAGTGGGTTACCTCGTCGTCGGTGAAGCAGGGATGTGCTTCAATGGCCAAGGAGAGGGCGGGGGTTTCCAGAATGGTGGAGAACAAGGAGAGTCTCTCTCTTTCGGGCAGGTACAAAGGGAAGGCATGTTGTGATCTGAGTATTGATCGAGAGGACGAGGACGAGAATGAGGAGAGAGGGGAGGGGTTTCGGGAGATAGGTTGGGACATGGTTGGTGAGGAGGTCAATTCTTGTAAACGTTACTTGATTTTCCTAGAGGGAGTGGAGGAGTTTATAGGCTGAGAGGATTTTGGGGGCGTGAAGAAGGTTAGATTCTGGTTCCCAAGTGTCTTCCAAGCATGGGTAACCCTTCCACGAGGTCAGGAACCGTCTTCTGGACTGCGGGCCTTTGTGACTGCAGATTGCCTCAACTTCATATTCCTCTTCTAGGTTAATAATGTTCGGCGGCGGTTTTAGGAATGGGGTGCCGAAGGCTTGTGTGGTTCGATAAGGGGATAATAGGGCTGTGTGGAAGGTGTCGTGGATGTGCCAAGAAGGTGGCAATCGGAGTTTGTAAGAGACCGGTGATAGGACGTGGATAATTTCGAATGGGCTGTAACGTTTGGGAGCTAATTTCCATGATGGGAGTTTAAGGCGGAGATTGGTCGCTTCGAGCCAGACCCAGTCTCCGATTTTCCACGGAGAGAAGCTATGGAAGGACCAGGAGGAGATCACTCTTCGGGCGGATTCGTGGGCAGCAAGTGCTTCTTTTCTATTTTTGTCTATCATTGTTAGGCGGTCCTCTAGGGCGAGGATGAAGGTTTTCCCAAGTGGGGGAAATGTTCTGGGTTCATATCCATAGAGTAGGGAAAATGGGGATTTCTGGGTGGAGGAGTGGGGGGCAGAGTTGTGGTGGAATTCCATGGATGATAGAGCATTTGACCAGGAGTGGGGGTTGTTGGCGCAAAAGATGTGTAGGTAGACTTCAAGCTCCTGATTAGTTCGCTCGGTTTGGCCGTCAGTCTGGGGGTGGTATGTGGATGACAAGCGGACGTCGTATTTGAGTAGGCGTGCTAGTTCAAGGGCAAAGGCCGAGGCGAACTGGGGGCCTCGATCTGAAATGATTGAGTCATAGAGGCCAAACCATTTGAAAACATTGTGGAAAAAAAGGAGGGCTACTCCGGTGGCATCAATAGTCTTTGAGCAGGGGAGAAGTACTACCCCCTTTGTAAGGCCATGGTCGACCACGACCATGATAGAGTCAAAGGAGTTGGAGAGTGGGAGGTTGGTGATGAGGTCGACGGAAAGTTGGTGAAAGGATAGGGTGGAGGTTGAGGTGATGGGTAGGAGGGGAGGGTGTGAGGGGGGTGTGTTTACCTTGTTTTGCTGGCATGTGGGGCATCCCATGATGAAGTGTTTGACGAAGGTGGCGAGACCCGGCCACCAGAAGTCTCGTTCAAGAATGGATTTGGTGCGAAAAATGCCCATGTGACCAGTGAGCGGGGAGGAGTGGATAGTTTGTAGCAGGGGGGATCTGGCAGATGGTGGTACATACATTCGCTGGCAGAAGAATAGATGACTGTTCTCGAAAGTCCAGTCTGAGGCAAGTGAACAGGGGAATAGGGGGGATGATGAAGAAATTGCTTCTAGGGCGTGAACGACCAATGGATCAGATGGTGTGGAAGATGTAATGAGGTCAGTGAGTGTGAGATCAAGTGCATTGATCACCAGAGGCTCAGGTATGATAGGGGAGTCAGTGTTGTCGAGGGAAGTGTCTATATGATCGCACCGGGAGAGGGCGTCAGCAGGTCCCATCTTGGTGCCAGGGGTTACCTTCCAGACGATGTCGAAATCCTGGAGGAAGAGGGCCCATCGGGCTTGTCGTCGAGAGAGTTTGCATGGGTCACGCAAGTAGGAGAGATTTTTGTGGTCAGTGATAATCGTGGTGGGGTGATTGGCACCCTGTAGGTGATGGCACCATTTAGAAAGGGCCAGGATGACTGTGAGGAGTTCACGATCATAGATGTCATAGTTGCATTCGGTGGGGGCTAAGGTTTTGGAAAAGTAGGCTATGGGGCGAAGATCACCATTTGGGTCAGGTTGCATGAGGACTGCTCCGGCGGCGGACAAGGAGGCATCAGTCATGACCGAGAATGGTTTCGAGGGGTCTGGGAGAGCGAGGATAGGAGCAGAGCAAAGGGCGGAAATGAGAGATTGGAATGCTTTTTGTTGAAGGGGGGTCCAGTTCCATGTCTCGTTCTTCTTGGTGAGGAAGACCAGGGGGGCGACAATGTTAGAGAAGTTGGGAATGAATTTTCTGTAAAAGTTGGCGAACCCGATGAACGATCTTATGCCGGTGACTGTTGTGGGGGGTTTCCAGTCCTTGAGAGCAGCGAGTTTGTGGGGGTCCATCTGTACTTCTCCTTTCCTGATGATCAGACCCAGGTATTCCATTGTTTGGGAGTCAAAGGAACATTTCAATAGCTTGACAGAGAGGTTGTGCTCGCGCAATCAAAGGAGAACTCATCGAGTGCGCTCATGATGGAGGGAGAGGGGGCCTTTGGTGCAGATACCTAGGTCGTCCATGTAGATCTTCAACCATCGTTCTGCGATCATATCAGCAAAGATGTGATTCATAAATGATTGGAACGTGGAGGGGGCATTGGAGAATCCAAAAAACATTATGGTGGGCTCGAAGAGTCCTAGAGAAGTAATAAAGGCTGCTTTCCATTGGTCTGATTGGCGAATTCGGATGTTGTTGTATCCCCATTGGATGTCCATTTTGGTGAAGTGGTCGGCGTCCTTCATGTCTTCTAAGAGATCAGATATGAGGGGTAGGGGATAAGCATTCTGGATGGTGTGGGAGTTCAGGTATCGATAGTCCTGGCAAGAATGGAGGGTCCCATCCTTCTTAGAAATGAAGAAGAAGGGGGAGGCTTGTGGGGACTTTGATGGGATGATGTGTCTGGTTTTGAGGTGTTCCTCAATGAATTCTCTGAGAGATTCTTTCTCTTTGGGATTCAGGGAGTAGACCTTTGTGATCTTTGGGGCGAAGGAGTCTTTGAGGTTGATAGTGTGGTCAAAAGGGCGGTGGGCAGGGAGAACATTGTGAGAAGATTCTGCAAAGACATCGGCGAAATCTTTACAGAATTCAGGGACGGTGATTTGGGGTTGCATTGCTTTTTGAGCAATCTCAGTGGAGATGGTCAGTTTGTAAACCTCCTCTTCCTCGACCTCCTTCAGGAGAGGGCGCTCACGGGGAGTCCTCTCAACCCTCTGGAGAGGTGTTGAAATAGTGAGGGTACGGTCCCGCCAGTCGATGTTGGGATTCCACCTGGTTAGCCAAGGCATGCCTAAGATAATCTGAGGGATCTTTTGCCGAAGAACGAAGAGGGTTTCGGTTGAGGAGAAGGAACCATGGGAGATGGGGGTCGTTGTGGTCCAATGGATACTTCCTGATGTGTTCAGGGTTTCGTCAACATTGTAGGCTAGGATGGGGTGGGGGAGTTTCTTGAGATGGAAATCCCTGTGAGGTAGGAGGCAAGGGTCGATGAAATTTCTGGTTGCTCCAGAATCGATGAGAGTGGAGGTTTCGACGCTTTGTACTTTGACATCCAGACAAAGAGTTCTATTCTTTGGTGATGCTATGAGTACATGGATAGAGTCTAGGGAAGGAGATGTCGAGGCTACTTCCCTCTTTAAAAATCCTTAGCTTTTTGTATGTTGGCGAACTGGATAGTGTTTATTTCTTCCCTATCCTCGTCATAACACATTTTCAAGACCGAAAGGATCTCTGTCTCATCCTTCCCGGAGGTGTGAAGGAAGTTTACATACTGTTGAAGGGGGGACGGCGAAGTGGGGGCAGGGGGTGTAGGCGATGGGAGGGGGGTAGTGAGAGTGGTGGTTCACACGTTCTGGGGACGGCCAGTGGTTTTCTTGCAACTATGGGCATCATGCCCGATGGTTTGGCAGTGGAAACATCACCCTTCTTTGATGCATTTGGCACATTCGGTGGGAGTGAGCTTGGTTAGGGTAGTGGACGAGTCTATTTCCATGGCGTTGGGGTCTTTGCTGGGGGTGCGATGGTTGTTAAACGAGAAGGGGGGTGAGAATCCAATGTGAAGGAAACTGGATTACAAAATCCTAAGTACAGGGTACTTATAGTCTGGATGAGTCCAGATGAACTAATCTGAAATATATCTACTTGCAGAGTGATATAAACAGTATGTTATGATTTTCTCCCTAGATAGGCCTTCACCCTATCTTTTTTCCTAGTCTTCTGCCACCATTCCCCTAGCTTCACCATCACCAACACACCCTTGTCTCCCTCCCCTTATGCTAGGCCCACCAGCATTACCCAGTTCCTCCTTAGATTGCGACTCTTCCTGTGTTAGCCTATGGCCTCACCCATACACTCTAGAACTCTCTTTATCTATGACTCATCCCTCTGTTCTCATCATCATTCTCCTTCATGGCCTGGCCTTTCCCGCACCCGCTCTATTTAGTCCATGGCCTGGTCTACCCCACGCCCACTAAGTCCCTCCCCTATTGTCTCTTGTTCACAGCCCAGTCTACCCCATGCCCACTCCATCTCTCCCTCATTGTCTCTTGTTCACAGCTCAGCTCACTCTGTGCTTGCTCAGTCTCTCATCCTCCTCTCTCGTTCATATACCATCTCTCCCAGTCTTTGACTCCCTGTACCTCTAGTCCTCTCTCCTCTGACCTCCCAGTCATCATTACCTGCGGCCTCTTCCACCTACACCCTAGCCTACAGTGTTACCTGTAAGCTCTAGACCTCATTGCTCCTTATCTCTCTTGTACCACATGGACACTGTCTTATTTGTCATAGCTCCACATGATCCTTACCTTATCTTAGCTTTATTTCACATGCTCTTCATTGCCCTCACTCCATTGTCACATGTACATAACACCGATATCTATCGCTGATGTGTATACCTTAGTCATACTCTAGATTCCCCTTTGTTTCATGATCTTCCATGGTCCATGCCCCTTGTTCCCTTTTGCTTATTATCTTAGCATAGATACCCATGTAGACCATCCTTGGTCTGACTGTTACCACCATATACCAATGGTGATATTTGTGCCAACACCATTCACCCTGTCCAGTGTGGCCTAGCGATAGTTGTCTATATCTTGGCTTAAGCGATTCTTAGCCAACCTAGATGAGTTCTAGTTGCCGATCCCTCACTTCCACTCCTAGTGATAGGTTCATGACACAAGAGCATAATATGGTATGTGTTACGCGTAGCATGCTAAGGAAGACTTGAGGGCAGCAAGGATTGCCTACAGGCGATACTCACGAAGAGACCGACTTCTGATAGAGACCCGGAAGGGAAAAACTACCTTAGAGTTGCTAAGGTTGCTGGGGGCAGGGGACTATGGACGATCCAAGATGATATGCTAATATTGCGCAGATCAAGAATAAAAAGATGCGATACAGGAATGGCGAGGACTATATACTTAGGAAGACTTCCCACGCACGGACCGAGTAGAACTAAGGGAGCGCTAAGGATATGACTAAGTATGAGAGAACTTAGTTAGGAGAGGAGAGTCCAAAAGAGAGAAACGAGGTGACAAGGTTCTATGGGAAACAGACTAAGGATAACATAGAAGGTCCTCCGATGAAGAGGTATACCTCCTGTGCCCGAGAGATACAGTGTCCTCGGTAAGAGATCAGAGAGGAGAAATGTACTAATAGGAGAAAGCGATGATAGGGAAAGAAAATTGTAACAGTATGAGTAATTGTATGGAAAGGTCTTCGGAAGACCAGTAAAGATGGGGTGATGAAATGACAAGGACCAGTCTAGTATATGACCAGGTGGACTTACTTGGACTACCAGACTTTGATGGATGGGACTGGAGGTCGAAGGGACCAGCTCCGAATTGGATGGTGGGTGGAATGAATGATGGGGATGATGATGTGGTGATGGTGAAATCCATTCAAATAGTGGTTTATGACCATAGAGACCTATGGATCTCTACAACAGTCCCCACTACCATCAAAGAATGGGTAACCAAAGCTAAAACATTCCATGTCCAAAAATGAGGATCCAAGCTCTTCACTCCAGAACAACCCCCACTTTCTACCTCACCCCTAGAATCCAAAGGGATCCAAATGCAATGGACATAGACACCTCCATCACCCTAACCAAGTTAACCCCCACCAAATGTGCCAAATGTAATTAAGGAAGGTTGGTGCTTCTGATGCTGCATTATTGGGCATCATGCCTGGAACTGCAGAAAGACTTCCACTTCCAATCGCCCCCAGAATGTCAGAACCACCACCACTGCTCCCACCTCTCCCCCAGTATTCCCTCTGGTCCCCATTCAACCTTTCCTCCTTCAACAGTACATCAACTCCCTTCACACCTCTGGAAAAGACAAGAAAGAGATTCTCTCCATTCTAAAGATGTGTTATGAAGAAGACTGGAGTTCTGAGGAGTGAATGCAATTCAGTTTGCTAATGTACAGAAAGCAAAGGATTTTTAAGAAGGAAAGTTGTGTCAATGTCTTCTTTCCTAGACCCCACCCATGTACTTGTAGCATCACAGAAGAATAGAACCCTTCATCTTGATCTACTCATACAAACTGTTGAAACCACTGCCCTGATTGACTCCAGTGCAACCGGAAACTTCATCAACCCCCACCTTCTGCCCAAGGGAAAGTTCCATCTTTCCAAATTACGACAACCCATTGTCACCTACAATGTTGATGGAACTCAGAACTCTGCTGGGACCATCGCCTGGACCACTACAGCTACCATCTCTCACAGATCTTTCTCCTCCACTGAAACCTTCTTTGTCCTTCGACAGAAACATCCTCAGATCATCCTTGGAATGCTCTGGTTAACCAAATGGAACCCCAACATCGACTGGAAAACCCGCACCATCTCTATCCCTTCGCCTCCCAAGAGAGTTGAGCAAACTCTTCGTAAGTGCCCTCCCCTGAGGAAGATCAAAGAGGAAGAGGTATACAAACTAACTATCTCCATGGAAATTGCTCAGCAAACATCCCCAAAAGACATCTCCATTCCTGACTTCTGCTCCGACTTTGCAGATGTATTTACTAAGTCCACCCACAATGTCCTCCTGAAACACTGCCCCTTTGACCATACCATCAACCTCAAGGACTCTTTTGTGCCCAAGATTGCCAAGGTCTATTCTCTAAATCCTAAGGAGAAAGAGACCCTCAAGGACTTTATCAGAGAGCATCTTAAAACCAGTTGCATTATCCCATCCAAATCCCCACAGGCCTCACTGTTCTTCTTCATACCCAAGAAAGATGGTTCTCTTCGCCCTTGCCAAGACTATCAATACCTGAACTCCCACACCATTTGGAATGCCTACCCATTACCCCTCATCTCTGATATCATTGATGACATGAAGGATGCCAACTACTTCACCAAGATGGACATCCAATGGGGGTACAACAACATCCGCATCCGCGAATCTGACCAATGGAAAGCAGCTTTCATCACCCCCCTTGGATTGTTTGAACCCATGGTCATGTTCTTTGGCTTCTCCAATGCCCCTTCCATTTTCCAGGCATTCATGAATCACATCTTCACTGATATGCTCACTGAGCATTGGCTTAAGATCTACATGGATGACTTAGGTATCTGCACCAAGGGAACCCTAGCCCTACATCATAAATGAATCCAACAAGTCCTCCTCCAACTCTGTGAAAATGACCTTTCCCTGAAAATCTCCAAGTGCTCCTTCGACACCCCTACCATGGAATATCTCGGTCTGATCATTGGTAATGGACAACTACAGATGGACCCACATAAACTATCAGCCCTTAAAGACTGGAAACCCCCCACCTCTGTCACTGGCATCTGATTCTTCATTGGTTTTGCAAACTTCTATCAAAAATTCATCACTAATTTCTCCAACATTGTCGTCCCCCTTGTCTTCCTCACTTGCAAAAATGAATCCTGGAGCTGGACTCATCTCCAACAATGTGCTTTTCAATCCCTCATCACAGTCCTCTATTCCACCCCTATCCTTGCCCTACTGGACCCCGCCAAACCCTTCACTCTCATGACCGATGCCTCCCTGCTAGCCACAGGAGCCATCCTCATGCACCATGATGCCAACAGTGATCTTCAACCAATTGCCTATTTCTCCAAAACTTTTGCCCCTGCCAAATGAAATTATGACATCTATGACTGAGAACTCCTGGCTGTCATCCTTGCTCTTTCTGAATGGTGTCACCATTTACAATGTGCCACACATCCTGTCTCTATCATAACCAATCACCAGAATCTCTCTTATATGCACGACCCCTGAAAACTCTCCCAATGTCAAGCCTGCTGGGCCCTACTACTACAGGACTTCGACATCATCTGGAAGGTCACCCCTGGATCCAAGATGGGACCAGCTGATGCCCTATCTTGCTAAGACACCATCAACACGTCGCTTGACAACACTGACTCCTTCATCCTCCCCGAACCCCAAGTAATTAACACCCTTGACCTCACCCTCACCAATTTAATTAAGTTCTCCACCACCTCTGATCCTCTTGTCACCTGCACCCTTTCTGCCATCTCCTCTGAATCCTCTCTGTTCCCCTGCTCTCTCTCCTCCGATTGGACCTTCGAAAATGGACACCTCTTCTTTTGCCACCACATGTATGTGCCTTCCACAGCCCGCACACTCCTCCTCCATGCTATCCACTCTTCCCCACTGACTGGACACATGGGTATATTCTGCACCAAATCTATTCTGGAAAGGGACTTCTGGTTGTTACCGTTTTTCTCCTTTCTCATCATATTCTTCTCATAGTATCCTTTTCTCGCTGGGCTAACTGGAGACATCAAACCTCTTCATGCCTTTCGAATGCTTATCTCATCGTCTGTAGTTCCTCTGCGATAACTATCACCCGTCTCTCCATAACAAACCATAGCTATACCATGTCTATCTCTTTGGACTAGTCTCTTCTCGCTGACTCTCTTACGTCAGCTAGTCCCCCCATACTCCATAGTCTTCTATCTCACTTACCCATCTTTCTTCCCTTTTGTTCTATTGCTTTCCATGGTCCGTGCATTGGTCCTAACCCTATAAAACCTTAGTCCTTTTCCTCATGTACTTCATACTTGGTCTATACAATACAAGCATACAACTTGTGTCACTCCTAGTCTCATAATCCTAAGTCTCTTTAACTTGAAGTCCTCTTTCTGAGAAGACAGTCTCTTCGTGAGTATCACCTCAGCTAGAACGACATCCCTCGAGACCTTTGCTTGTATGCTGCATGTATCAAAAGACCAAGTATTTCCTTGGTCCCACCTACTTAGGTGAAGGACCCACCACCTCTCAAAACGTCTTACCATGTCCCTGAGGAAGAAGACTCTGACCTCCTGAACCTTGCCCAATACCAACTCCCTTCGTCACGAAGGATCACTGGTTCCAGTAGAACACCCCTCCTCGACCCATCCTTCACCACAGGAAGAACCCCATCCCATTCTTCACCCTCTAATCCAAGCCAACCTGGTCCACACCCACGCCAACCTAGCCCACCCCCACGCCAACCAAGTCCACCGCCGACCCCTAGCCCCATCGACATATCTCGACCATCATCGCCCACCATGCCTTCTGAACTCAAAGCCACTCTCTCTGCGGACTTCTCTGGACTCTCCGCCGATGCCTCCCGATGGATGAAGGCCATGAAGGCCTACTTCCTGATCAACCAAACTCTCTATCCTGAAGACCCAGAGAAAATCATGACCGCCCTCAACAAGATGCCCACCGGCCAAGGAGCCTCCTTTGCCAAAGCATGGTATGATAAGATGGCTGACCCCACCATCATCACCGGAAAAACCTTCACAGAGTTCGTCAAAGACTTCGAGACCACATTCTTCCCCTATGATATCCAGGCCTCTGCCCAGCTGGAAATCGCCAAACTTCGCCAGAAAACCACCCGTGCAGGTGACGGTTTCCAACAATACATCACCGACTTCCAAAATCTAGTGGGAAAATCAAACATCTCCAACGAGACTACCCTCATCGACCACTTCGCTCTTGGTCTCGACCAACAGATAACCACTATGATCCTATCTATGAGCACTATCCTCACCACCATCGCTGACTGGGTCATCAAGGCAAAAACCTTCCACATCCAGAAAATGAGAATCCAAGCACTCCAAAGTGGCTCAACCCCCACCTCATTCTCCTTCAACAACTGTGCCCCGAAGGACTCCAATGCCATGGATGTGGATGCTACCACTGTTCTAACGAAACTTACCCCCACAGAATGAGCCAGATGCATCAAAGAAGGAAGATGCTTCCACTGCTGAACCATCAGTCACAACACTCAAAACTGTCAAAAGACCAACACCCCCCCCACTGCCCCACGTCCCCAGAACCTATGCACCACCATCACAGCCCCACTCGCCCCAGTACCACATCCCCTTCCTCCAATCCCTAGACCCTCCAACCTCCTCGAAGTATATGTAAACTCTCTGAAGACTTCAGGAAAAGACGAAAAAGAAATTCTCTCTGTTCTCAAGATGTGTTACAAAGAAGAACCCTGGAAAAACCCCGGTGAGAGTATCAACGTAGTCACGTATGCTAAAATCCAAGAAGTAAAGGATTTTTAAAATGAGAAGTCACCTCGATGTCCACTTCTCCTACCAATGTACTTGTAGCTTCACCCTACAATAGAACTTTGCAGCTCAAAGTCTCAGTACAACAAACCATCGAAACTTCTGCCCTAATCAACTCCAGAGCAATGGGAAACTTCATCGACCCCAGACTCTTGAGATCAGGAAAATTCTCCCTCCAACGTCTTTCCTCCCCCATCCTCGCATTCAATGTAGACAGAACCAAGAACCGATCTGGGCAAATTAATTGGACCACCACCGCTCTTGTCACCTGCGGAATGCATTCATTCCCCACCAAGTTCTTCATTCTCCACCAAAAGAATCCACAAGTCATACTCAGTATCCCCTGGCTAACCACCTGGAACCCTCTCATTGACTGGCAAAACTGCACTCTCACATTTTCCTCTGAGACGTCCAAAAGGGTTGAGAGGTCTCTTCGTGAGGATCCTCCCCAGCAAGACTTCCTCGACGAATTTGTGAACAAAACCACCATCTTCACTGAGCTTGCCATTGCCATGAAGAAAAAAAATACCACTATTCCCCCCTTCTGTGCTGATTTTGCTGACGTCTTCGCCGAATCCACTCATAATCAACTCCCACCCCATAGATCCTTTGATCACACCATTGACCTTAAAGACTCCTTCATCCCGAAAATTGCTAAAATCTATTCCTTAAACCCTTTGGAAAAGATCACTCTCCAAAACTTCATTGATGAACATCTTAAAACTGGTCGTATCATACCATCTAAATCACCTCAAGCCTCTCTCTTCTTCTTCATTCCAAAAAAAGATGGCTCACTCCATCCATGTCAAGACTATCGCTATCTCAACAGTCATACTATCCGCAATGCTTATCCCCTCCCTCTCATATCCAACCTCATCGATGAAATGAAGGATGCCGACCACTTCACTAAAATTGACATTCGTTGGGGCTACAACAATGTTCGCATTCATGAAAGCAATCAATGGAAAGTGGCCTTCATCACCCCTCTTGGATTGTTTGAACCAATGTGCATGTTCTTTGGTTTCTCCAACGCACCCTCCACCTTCCAATCGTTCATGAACCACATCTTCACAGATATGATTGCTGAACGTTGGCTTAAAATCTACATGGACAACCTGGGACTTCACACTAAAGGTACCCTTGCTCTTCACCATGACTGCACCAGGCAAGTTCTCCAACGCCTTCGTGAAAATAACCTGTCAATAAAAATCTCCAAATGCACCTTCAATACCCCCACCATGGAATACCTTGGCCTCATCATTGGACAAGGACAACTTCGCATGGACCCCCTCAAACTCTCTGCCATCCGCGACTGGAAACCCCCCACTTCTGTCAAAGGCGTCCGATCCTTTATAGGTTTCGCCAATTTCTATCACAAATTCATCCCCAATTTCTCTAATATTGTCGCACCCCTCACCTTCCTCACTCGAAAAGACGAACCTTGGATTTGGTCCCCTCTTCAACAACGCATGTTCTCCTCCCTTATCTCCTCCTTCTGCTCAGCCCTGGTGCTCTCCCTCCCTGACCTCTCCAAACCCTTTTCTGTCATGACCGATGCCTCTCTCTTTGCTGCCAGCGCCGTCCTCATGCAACATGACGTTAATGGGGATCTTCAACCCATCACATACTTCTCTAAAACCTTCGCCCCCACAGAATGCAACTATGACATCTATGATTGCGAACTCCTCACAGTCATCCTCACCTTATCTGAATGGCAACACTACCTCCAAGGTTCCTCCCTCCCTCTCACTATAATCACTGACCATAAAAACCTCTCCTAGATCTGCAACCCTCGAAAACTTTCTCATCGACAAGCTTGCTGGGCACTCTTCCTACAGGATTTCGACATCCTTTGGAAAGTTTCCCCCGGCTCACAAATGGGTCCTGCCGATGCGTTATCTCGTTGTGACTCCATTGACACTTCTCTCGATAACCTCAACTCCTCCATCATTGCTGACCCCATAGTTATTAATGCCCTCGACCTCTCCCTCGCTTGCCAAATTCAATCCTCCTCCGCATCTGACCCTTTAGTCCTCCAGGCCCTCTCCACTTTGTCTTCGGGCTCCCCTCTCTTCCCTCGTTCCTTGCTTGCAGATTGGTCATTTGATAATGGTCACCTCTTCTACCATAATCGTCTGTATGTTCTGCCCACAGCCCATTCCCACCTTCTCCACTCCATCCACTCCTCACCCTCCTCTGGTCACATGGGTACCTTTTGCACTCAAGCTGTCCCTGAACACGACTTCTGGTGGCCTGGCCTTTCCACTTTTGTCTGTCACTTTGTGTGCAGCTGCCCCATCTGTCAGCAGGCTAAGGTCAATACTCACCCCACCTGACCCCCCCTCTCCCCTATCCCATCCACTTCTTCGCTTCCCTTTCGCCAACTCTCCATCAACTTCATCACAGACCTGCCTCCCTCCGATGGTCATGACTCCATCATGGTTGTGGTCGACCATGGGCTTAGTAAGGGGGTAATTTTCATCCCTTGCTCCAAAAACATTGATGCAGCCAGCACCGCCCTCCTATTCTATGAAAACGTCTTCAAGCGATTCGGCCTATACGACTCTATCATCTCTGACAGAGGACCTCAGTTCACCTCTGCCTTTGCTCATGAACTAGCTTGCATACTCAAATACGACATCCGATTATCTTCCGCCTACCATCCCCAAACCGACGGACAAACCGAATGGACAAAGCAAGAGCTGGAAATATTCCTAAGAATCTTCTGCGCCAACAATTTCAACTCTTGGTCATCCCTCCTCCCTGCAGCCGAGTTTCAACACAATTCTGCTCCACACTCTTCTACTAAGAAATCTCCCTTCTTCCTACTTTATGGCTATGAACCAAGATCCTTCCCTCCCTTTGGAAAAACGTTTATCCCTGCCCTTGAAGAGAGACTCTCCCTTCTAGATTCCTCTTGCAAAGAAGCCCTCGCAGCACACGAGACTGCTCAAAAACTAATGATATCACGTTCCTGGAAGAAATTCACCCCATGGAAAGTCAGAGATAAAGTCTGGCTAGAAACCACCAACCTCTGGCTCCAATACCCTTCCAGGAAGTTATCCTCCAAAAGACTAGGCCCATTTGAAATCACATGGGTCTTATTGTCCTTATCATATCAACTCCACCTCCCTTGTTCCTGGAAGATACACGATGTCTTCCATGCCTCTCTCTTATCACCCTATCACACTTCCCCTGCCTTCGGCCTGAGCTTCCCCTCTCCACCACCTGACCTTATCAATCAGGAGGAAGAATATGAAGTCTCTGCTATCCTCACATACAAAGGCCTCCCCCATCAGCGAAAATACCTCACAGCATGGAAAGGATACCCATCCTCCGAGAATATCTGGGAACCTGAGGTCAATCTCCGCCACTCCGCTCGTCTCCTCTCAGCTTATAAACTGCTCCACCACCTCTAATTCTGTGCTGGTAATCAACGGTCTCTTTGTGAGTATCTTTTACCTGCACAACATCCATACACCCCATCACACCATGTCTTTCTTGACCTCTGCCATCGCTCCTTCCTCCATCTCTGGACAGATCTCACCCCTCTGCACTTTGAACATATACCCTGCTTATCTTCCTGAATACACTGTCCTTGAACTTTATGCCAATTTCCTTGACACCCCCGCCCTGGTCCTCCTTGTCAAACAAGATCCCCTGTTCAATGATGATTATACCACTCAAGACCTTATTCGCATCTTCCATGGGACTTCTCGACTGGCAAGAATGATTTGGACCGCCCTCTCCCCTGATCAAGCGGCATATTTTTCACTCACAAGCGTCTCTCGTAATGTCTTGCTTGCCCTCTTCCATTACAGTTTTCACACTTACGTTGAATCCATTCCTCCACTCATCATTTACCCTGTTTTCCATAGAATTTATATGTCTTTACCTCAGGACCAATGTGACCATTACACTCAATCTGTAGATAACTTACTGCTCAACCGTCTGCACTCTGCTGTTCTACCAGTACCACCCCCTTGCTCATCCTCACTTTCCTCATGCCTCTCCTCTCCACCCCTGGCCAAAACCCCACTGTCGTCGCCTCTGATGAATCCGACTCCGAGTCTAGCTCTGACGGATCTGTTCAAGCCTCCCCATCTATTCACGCTCCCCCATCCATCCCCACAGTCATCTCCTTGCCCACTGGCAATGTCTTGTCTTCCCCTACCCATGTCCTCCCTCACCACAACCTACTCCGACTACCCCTTGCCTCGAACACCACCTGGTGCTTTCACTGTTCTGGCTTGGGTCACTACCAACAGGACTGCCCCTCGTATCGCTGCCCCAACTGTCACACTCTCCAACCAGGTCACCTCACCTGTGAATGTCTTACTGTCCACTGCAGCTTCTGCAATCATTGGGGACATAGTGATCGATACTGCCCTTCTAGGGTCTGTGGAACTTGCTCTCAACCTGGGCACATCATTAGTGACTGTACGTTTGAGCATGCTTCCCCCTCACAGCAGATGGTGATCTTTGGTCCCTCCCCCACATCCTCTACCTGACCTGTGGGGTCGAAGGGGATTGGTTATCGAGCCTGGAGCTTGATTGTATGAGAGGGGTAATGTTACCGTTTTTCTCCTTTCTCATTGTATTCTTCTCATAGTATCCTTTTCTTGCTGGGCTAACTGGAGACATGAAACCTCTTCACGCCTTTTGAATGCTTATCTCATCATCTGTAGTTCCTCTGCGATAACTATCACCCGTCTCTCCATAGCAAACCATAGCTACACCATGTCTATCTCTTTAGACTAGTCTCTTCTCGCTGACTCTCTTATGTCAGCTAGTCCCCCCATACTCCATAGTCTTCTATCTTGCTTACCCATCTTTCTTCCCTTTTGTTCTATTGCTTTCCATGGTCCATGCATTGGTCCTAACCCTATAAAACCTTAGTCCTTTTCCTCATGTACTTCATACTTGGTCTACGCAATACAAGCATACAACTTGTGTCACTCCTAGTCTCATAATCCTAAGTCTCTTTAACTTGAAGTCCTCTTTCTGAGAAGACGGTCTTTTCATGAGTATCGCCTCAGCTAGAATGATATCCCTCGAGACCTTTGCTTGTATGCTGTGCATATCACTGGTGGCCTAGCCTCGCCACCTTTGTAAAGCACTTCATCTCCAGCTGCCTGACATGCCAGCAGAATAAAGTTAATACTCATCCCAATCACCCCCCTCACCTCCCCATCTCCTCATCCACTAGTCTCCCCTTTTGTCAACTCTTCATCGACCTGATCACCAACCTTCCCCCCTTTGGAGCCTTTGATTCTATCATGGTCATGGTCGACCATGGGCTTACAAAGGAGGTAATTCTCACTCCTTGTTCCAAAACCATTGATGCTGCCAGTGTAGCCCTCCTCTTTTTTGAAAATGTCTTCAAAAGATTTGGCCTCTATAACTCCATCTTTGATTGAGGCCCACAGTTCACCTCCGCCTTTGCCCTTGAACTTGCCTGACTTTTGAAATATGATATTTGCCTCTCCTCTGCCTACCACCCACAGACTGATGGCCAAACAGAGAGAATCAATCAGGAACTCGAGGTATACTTATGGATCTTCTGCACCAACAACCTTCACTCCTGGTCCTCCTTGTTATCTGCTGCTGAGTTCCACCACAACTCCACCTCCCATTCCTCCACTCAGAAATCTCCCTTCTCTCTACTATATGGCTATGAACCCAGAATATTTCCACCTGTTGGAAAAACCTTCATCCCCACCCTAGAAGAACACCTATCAACCCTTGTTGAAAACAGAAAAGAAGTCCTCACTGCACACGCATCCACTAGAAAACTCATGACCTTCCATTCCCTCTGAAAATTCTCCCCCTGGAAAACTGGAGATAAAGTATGGCTCAAAGCCACTAATTTCCACCTCCAACTCCCATCCTGGAAACTTGCACCTAAAAGATATGGACCATTTGAAATCTCTCAGGTCCTATCTCCTGTATCTTATAGACTCCACCTCCCCCCCACATGGCACATCCACAACATCTTCCACATGTCCCTTCTATCTCCTTATCGCTCCACTGAAGCATATGGTTCCTCCTTCCTTTGCCCACTACCTGATGTTATCAGACAAGAAGAAGAATACGAAGTGGAAGTAATCCGCAGTCATAAAGGACCATGATCCAGACTTCAGTTCCTGACCTTGTGGAAAGGATACCCCTGCTCCGAAGATACCTGGAAACCCAAATCCAACCTCCAACATGCTGTGAAACTTCTCTCCACATATAAACGACTCCACTCTTTCTGAAAAATTCCTTGCCCATAAGACATCAGTCTCTTCATGAGTATCACCTTGTGTGCAAGGAAATCTATGCCCATCTGTTTCCTATTCTTTATCGATGATGTCATTCCTGTCTTCCTCCACTGTCTCCTCCCCCATGTCCTCTACCTTCTCTATGTGATCACTCTTACGATCACAGCATGTCTTCCCTGCCTATCTGCCCGAACATGATTGACTCTTGCTCTTCACCACCATTCTAGAAACACCTGCTCTCGCCCACACCATTGAACTCCACCCTCTCTTCCCTGAAGACAAGGTTACCCATTCTCTCATCTGCACCTATCACACTGTTGCCTCTGCCCTTCAATTAGCTGAATCACTTGTACTCCCAGACCCCCCACTTTGCTTCACCCTGACCAAAGCATCTCACCATTCCCTCATTGCTCTGTCTCACCACAGCTTCAGCACCTATGCTGAAGAAATCCATCACACCTTAATCTACCCCATTATCCATCACATCCTATCTTCCCTCACCACCCCCCAATGTGACCAATATATACAATCTGTCGAAAACTTTCTTCTTTTTCAACCCAGACCCCTCCCACTTCCCATTCCCCCTCCGTGCTCCAATCCCCTGACCACTCGTATCTCATCCCCACCCCCACCAGACACCCCCACCATTGTCGCTTCCTTCAATCCTTCAGATGTTAAATCTGAGGAAGAACCTCCTGCCCCCACATTCCCTATTACCACCTCACCTTAACAAATCGTACTGCCTAATGGCAACACCATGATGTCATCCCCCTTTTGGATCATCCCTCGCCCTGATGCCCTTTGCCTTGCTTTGGTGACCTCCTCCACTCAATGCTTTCAATGCGATCACTGAGGTCATTATAAACAGGACTGCATCTATTACAAATGCCCCCACTGCCATGAATATGCTCCCGGACACATCTCAACTCAGTGTCTACTTTTCCAGTGCGGCTTCTGTAACAACTGGGGTCATACTGATTGCTTCTGCCCCCATCGCAACTGTGGAATTTGTCATGAACCTGGGCACATCATGGGTAACTGTCCTTTTGAGGTTGCTTTCCCCTCTCAACAGAGCACTATCTTTGGGTCTCGCTCCTCCATCGGGTGATCCTTTCAGATGGAGGGGTTTGATGATCGAGTCTAAAGCTCAAGTATATGAAGGGGGTAATGTTACAATTTTTCTTCCATTGCACAATGTTCTTCTCTTAGTCCAGTTTGCTTCCATCATCTCTTACAGAGGAACACACATACCACATGTTTGGACCACTTATCTTTTTATCTGTGGACCCTCTTCTCTTTTCTTATGTCACTTACCTCTTAACTCCAACTACTCTGTATCGTTTTCCATGAACTCTACTCCTAACTAAGCTCTATTATGCTTAGTTGTTTCCCATCCTTCCATAGTCTTCTCTCTTATTCCAGGGTCCATGTGATGGTCACTTTACTATAAATAGTCATCTCTCACTCATGTAAATTCCATTCTTGATCTGCGCAATACTAGCATAACATCTAGAGTCCTTTTAGTCTCTGCCTAAAAGTCTTAGTGATTCTAAGACTCAGTCCTTGATAAGTCTTAGCAACTCTAAGACTTCCCTCAAACTCTTGGTGTTATCTGTTGGATATTGGTCTCTTCATGAGTATCACCTGACAGTCAATCCTCTCTCGAGTCCTAGTCTCTCTTTGTATGCTACATGTAACAGCCCTTAGGTGAGAGACAATACGAAGTCAGAGTGGAGTCAGATTGGAGTCCGAAAACTTTCTGTTGATTGAGTTTGGATGTATAAAATCCATTGCACCTTGCTTGCTTTTCACCCCAACACCCATCATGTCCATCAATGCTGCCATCGCTGATATTACCAAATGGTCCAAGGACCATCTCAAGGAGCACAAAGATGATGATGATGACATCTGCAAGGCAAAGTTCACTAAGCATAGGCAACATGCAAAGGTGAAGAAGGAGGAAGCTTGGAGGAAGGTGGAGGTGGAGGTGGAGGCATGGAGAAAGGCAGAGAAGAAGAAGGCACACAGGGAGGCCGAGGAGGCAGCCAAGAAAAAGATGCATGGACATCAACTATGAGTAGTACAGGCTGACCAGAGTAGGCAGAGAAGGTTCACTGGCAGCAATGCTTAGAGAATGTTACATCAGGCTAGGACCGACGGGGTCTCGAGTGAGTAACTGCCTCGATGAAGAACAAGCGAGGTGGACTTAGGAAGTATGCCGATAGAGGACTTCGGGTACGATGAGGTATAGGTCCAATGCCTAATACCGGGGGTGAGGGGTACTTGTAGGGTAGAACCCACAGAGTCTAGGAGTGACCCTTAGGGGAGTCCTAAGGTCGAGTTCAAAGGAAGACCAAGGGGACGACCCTTGTTCTTAGTGTGTTGATACTGACGACGATGAGAGGAGCGAGGAGGAGGCGAAGTAACTCATAGTATTTGAGAAGACTAAGCTTGAGAAGTACAAGGCGAACTACATGGGTTTAAATAGTACTGCCTATGGGGTTATGTAAGGGGACATGTCAGCGTCACAGATAAGGAGTGAGTCAGCCAATAAGAGTCTGAGTCACGACGAGTCATAGCTATTAATACATCGGTTCCGAAGAAGGCCAATAGTCGGCGAAAGGCAGGAGGAACCAGGGAGGTGGCATACAGGGCAGTGATGGTATACCTGATGTCTGAAGGCGATGAGGACAAAGAGAGACATAGCTAAGTAAGAGAAGAAAAGAATAAGAGAAAAAGAGGAAAAGGGGTACATATCCCTGATTGTAACAGAGAAGGGCAAGGCCAAGGTGTACACAACTATCAAAATGGAGTCATGTGCTCAATGCACTGACTGGGGACCCATCAAGTGTATATCTGGTCCTGGCAAGTCCATGTCCTGTGTGGACTGTTGTGAGATCAAGATGAAGTGCCTTTGACCAGGAGCAGAGGAGAAGTTGGAGAAGCACAAGAAAAGGCTGGCAGAGAAGATAGCACAGCTGGAGGAGGCAAAAAATGTGAGGGTTGAGGTGTCCGAGGCAGGTCTAAGTGGGACATCGGAGATTGTGGAGGGCAAGGGAGCCTTGGTGGAGGCACTTTGGAGAATTATGGGGGTCCTAAAGCAGCTCCACCAGGTGGTGCTGATGAATGGGCACAAGGTGGACTGCCAAAACCAACTGCTGATGCAGTTGGTTGAGTTGAAGGCTGAGGAGCTCTATGACAAAGTAGAGTTGAAGGGATCAGAGAATGAACTGGAGATGGACCTGGAGAAGATGGAGGAACTGAGGGAGGATTGGAGTATAGAGGAAGCAGAGCTGATTGCTAGAAAGAGCTTCGGGGGGTCAGAGAAGGCATAGATACTGTAGGTGGTTTAGTTGATTCTGTCTTTTGTTTTTGAAAATGTAAAGTCTTTCTCATTATTAGTTGGGGTGAGGTCCAGGTTTGTCCAGATACCAGAGATGGAAATCTTGGATGAGTTCAGAGGCATGACCAAGTTCAGTGGCCAGTAGCCAGGAAGTTTCATTATCGGTACCCTCATATCCAGACCAGCATTGTAAATATCCTGCTAAGGCTGGAGGGACTTGAGAAGCATAGTCTACAAGTCCTGGCCAAAGGAAGGGTGTAGAGCAGCAAGTAAGTTCACTCCAAAAGGGATTCTGGAGAAGAGGAAGGTCAGAAACAAAGTCCAGAAGACTCTACCAAGAAGTCTGGTGAAGACCAGATGGAGAACATATAGGTGGAGGTATGACCAGTAGACTGGTTGGCGAGAGCATTGGCGGTGAAGTAGGAAAAGAGACATAGATATTGGACATTGGACATTGGACATTGGCAGAGACAATGATGATAGCATTTAGCATAGTTCAGACATTGTGAGCAAAAGGGAGCTGTGTTGCAATATGCAATACAAAGATTTTATGAACCAGGCATGCCTGTGTCCATAACTACAGCCTAAGCGATACTTAAGCAAAGTCAAAGATTAGCATTGGAATGATGGGAGAAGGTTTGATGAAACAAAGGCAACCCTTTTGGGCCACCATGAAACTCTAAGGTACAGGACCAATAAAGCTGATTGGCCTGGCAATAGTTGGTCATAAATAAAAGTAGAATGAAGGTTGCCATAGTCGATGAAAGGCAGAAGTTAGATGAGGTAAGTAGGTAAGAATGAATCATATGGAAGAAGTAGTAAAGTAGAATGAATGTGAAGTAAATGAAGACAGACCAGAGTGGTCTGGGTGAGACCGGAGTACCAGTCTTACCACCAGACTTGGGTGGAGTAGCAAATGGTAAGTCGGTAAGACCCATAAAGGATATAAGGGTGTTGGAAATAAGAAGAAGTGGAGGATACAACCATAGAGATGCACTGCTCTCTACATCTGCTGGGGACTTGAATACTGACTGTCCCCAGTCAGTCATGGCATTGTGCTGACTAAGCACAGTGCAGAGTTTGAACGGTGGTGGTCTAGTCATGTTGCATCTGCTGTGCATCTCTCCACATTTCACTCCATCCTTCCCTCATCCACCCCACACACCATGCAATCCCAGTTCACCAGCTGGATTGACAGTCTACATGCAATGGCAGCAAAGAGCACTGAACATTACCGAGATGTCAACTGAAGATTCAAGGTGAGTACTGAGCATGTTACAGTGGAGGCAAAGGTGATGCCCGACAACTGGGATGAACTCCAAGAAGAAAAGGACATGTGGGTAGTGAGTTTCGGGTGCACTATGGTAAGTTCCAGTGCCACTCCATCATTGTTTAAATTGTGCTCATTGTTTTCCTTAGGACAAGTGGGTGATGGCATCCAAAGAGACAGATAGCCTTCACCTCTATACCGAGCTGGAGGATGACATCACCACATTGCTTGCTGATGTGGAGCATGTACAAGTGGATTGGGCTATGAGGAAGAATGTGCCACCAGTCGAGGAAGAGAATGAGCCAGTGGCCACACAAGGAATGGCAGTGGAGGTTGAGGAGGTGGAGTGGCAGGTGGTGCCCGGTGCTGAGAAGGTGACCAGGTTGTCCAGAGTGGCATCAAATGTGTTGTCCGGACTCAAGGTGCATAGTAGATGGATTGTGGTCTTTCCTAAGCTAACAGCAGTACAGAGGGGCAGGTCAGACAACACTGACAATGAGAAGGAAGGCATGGCCCTGCAAAAGAAGAAGACTGCCCCTACCAGATCGGTGGTAGCTCTGTCCAGGGCTACCTCCAATGCCTGCACCTAGTGCAAACAAGCAGGAAAAGCTGGGCAATGCATCAAAGGGACTGGCCTAGCATGTGCACAGTGCCAATGTTTGAAGGGGGCATGCAGCTTGGCTGCCAGGTGGCATGCACTGAGGAGGAAGAACATGATGGTAGTGGTGGTGCTGCCAAGCAAGGGTGAGTAGGTCATAGGTTATCCAAGTGCAATCTGATGGGTCAATAGAAGGGAGACTGGCCAGGGCAGCAGCCAAGGTGAGTTCCAGCAAGCAGGTGGAATCACCCATCAAGGTCCTTTCTAATGATGAGATCAAGGAAGATGATACCCCCATCAAGCTGAAGGAGAAGGGAAAAGGGAAGGCGGTGGCAGTAAAGAAGATCGGCAGGAAGACTCCAGTCCAATGGAAGAGGAATCAAATCACCTGCTGGCTCAACATTGTTCACTCACACCTGTATCAAATCAGGGTGAGCATCAAGGCTTTGGACATAGAGCAGGCAGAGGTGATGTTGGAGGTAAGCGATTTGGTTGAAGAGTTGGAGCAGTTGGACATGTAGGAGGGGCCCATCAGTAGCATAGTCCAGTTGCCTGTATCCCTAGATAGTCTGTTCATTCATATGAATAGTCTGGTCTTCGAAGGGAGTGAAATGTAAATGTAAACATAAAGAAAGAAAAGTAGTAAGAAAGAAAGACAAGGGAGAGGGAGTAAGAACTTGATGTGGGCTGCTGCCCGGCTTGGCTTCATCAGTCAACTTCTAGTGTCTATCCCTACCAGAGTTACCTCAGTCTATTGGTGGTCTTCAGTATGGGTGGTATATGGTTCAGCAGTCTATAGTGTGAAATGGGCACAGTGTCTTGGGGCACATTTGAATGATAAGTGGTACATCGGAAGCATATATAGTGAGACACTTGACAGAAAAAAGGAATCGTACTGTTTTTGTTTTGTTTTTGTCTTTGTTCTTTGTTTTTCTATGGTTTAACGTTTATCAGTGTATAGTAGGAGAAATGTCTGTTAGGTGTTGTTTAGCAATATTGGGCAGTGAGACATAGAGATCACCAGACTGATCCCAGGATAAGGTGGAGGTTATTGTACAATTGAGAAAGGAAATGTATGTAGACCAGTGACAGGACTAGTCCTGACCAGCAAAGTCCACTTCTTCATCATCTGGCTTATCAATGTCTTCTCCTGCCAGCTTGTCCAGGTTGTTGTCATCTAGACCAGTTAGCTCGGTGACAGGGATTGTAGAAGTGAAATGGGGGTAGTAGGGAGTGAGATGAAAGGCAGCATATCACAGTTTGGAGACCACCCTGTCCAACTCAGCCAGAATATATGACCCGCTGGCAGTCCAGTGAAGAACTACCATTGGACCTAGATATCTAGGCTTCATCTTCTGATTGAGTTCCTTTTCAATGCAGGTGTTGTGGACTAAGACCAGACTTCTGGACTGGAAGTCAAAGTCCTTGATTTAGTTCTTGAAAGTGGCCTTGAAATGTTTGATAGACTTGAACTGAGCCTTGAGGACATGCTCATGAATAGACTCCAAATCCTCCTGATGCTTTCGGAGCTGATGAGCTCACCATGCAATCAGGCTGGACAGAGATAACAGATTGGTATCTGGTGGGGGAACAAGGAATGTGTTACATCGGGCTAGAACCGACAGGGTCTCGAGTGAGTAGTGACCTTGACGAAGGACGAGCGAGGTGGACTTAGGGATGTACACCGATAGAGGACTTCGGGTACGACAAGGTATAGGTCCAATGCCTAGTACCGAGGATGAAGGTTACTCTGTGGGTGGTGCAGAGTTGCAGAGAGCTCAAGGGGATTCCTTAGCTCGAGTTCTAGGGAAGACCAAGGAGACGTTCCTTGTCTTAGTGTGTCGATACTGATGATGACGAGAGGAGCGAGGAGGAGGCCAAGTAACTCGTAGTATTCAAGAAGACTAAGCTTAAGGAGATACAAGCAGAGGTACGAGGGTTTAAATAGTACTACCAAGGCGGTTATGTAAGGGGACATGTCAGCGTCAGAGATAAGGAGTGAGTCAGCTGATAAGGGTCTGAGTCACGACGAGTCAAGACTAATAATACAATGGTTCCGAGGAATGCTGTCAGTCGGCGAAAGGCAGAAGGAACTGGGGAAGTGGTACATGAGGTAGTAATGGCGTACCTGATGTCCGAAGGCAGTGGCGATGAGAGAGGACATAGCTAAGTAAATGAAAGGAAAAAGAGGAAAAAGAGATAAGTGTCCACAATCGTAACATTACCCCCGTACTAGGCAGGGAGTCTCCGACAACCCTAACTCAAGGTTGATGTAACCGGCTCTGGGGGATCCAATCATGTTAGCATAAGCTTCATCATCGAAGATGTCATCGATGTCATCATCGCCATAGTTAGTGGCTTCGATGGGAGACAGGTTTCGTCAGGGGTGGCAGTTTGCGTGATGCCTGGGAGGAGGAACAGGTCACGGAGGTGTTGGTTGCAAGTGGCAGTTTCAGTGATGGACGGGGGATCGGGAATTACACGAGGATCCCGAGGATGATGAGATGATGGGGGGGGGCGGGGGGTCGTCGGAGGGGGCATTGAAATTGGGGATGGCCCAGCACAAAGTTGAGGCAGATTGGGCATTGGTAGACTTGGCACTCAGTCCAAAAGTGACCGAGTCAATGGCAGTGGTAGCACGCTTCCCAATAACGGGGGTGTGAAGGGTCGAGGGGAGTGTGGCCTTCGTTGCCAGTCCATGCTGCTTCCACTTGGGCTAAGAAGTCTAGTTCAGCTGAGTTAAGGGGGGACGTGAGGGAGGAGGGAGTAGTGGGAGCTGTCTGGGCTCTAGTGGTTTGTCTGGCTGTGAACTCTCTTTGGTAATGGTCGAGGTCCTGAAAGAACTCGAGAGCTCCGAGTTGATAGCTGAGGTGGAGTATGGTGGCTCGGGCCTCTCTGTGGATAGTAGAGACCACTGACCCGAGGTAGGCGAGGTCTGCATCAGAGGGTCGGGGTGGGATGAGGCCGAGACAGGCGATCTGGAGGTAGAGCTTGGATATAAGCTCGATGGGGGAGGCATCCTCAACAAAGGATTGGAGCGGGATCATGATCTGTGAGTCCATAAGGGCCGAGGCAAGTTCTTGCATGTCGTCGCAGGATGGGTAGTCCTCACGAAGACGATGGGCATAGAGGGGGATGTCTACGCTGAGAATGGGAGCAGGGACGATGGTAGCGAGAGAGACAGGAGGAAGCTCAGGCGAGGGGGTTCAGTTGCCCCAGTGAGGGGCGGATGGGAAGCTAGGGTTTCCCCATCCTGGGGAAGGACAGTGTGATTCAGTGGTGAGGGGGTCATAGACCATGGACAAGTGGGAAGCTATAGTAGGGAAATCTATAGGTAGATCCTCAGCAGACATGACGTGGTCAGTGAGGGGAGAAGAGACAGGAGGAGAGGAACATAGTGAGGATACAGTAGAGATAGAGAGAGAAGCAGGGGAGACAGTGACAGTGTTCATGACGGTTTTTGGTTTTGTTTTCTTTTGAGTAGACTATGAGGGGAGAGAGAGAGAGGGGAAACTAAGTAGGGAAGGCGCAGTGGTTTGCCTTCTTGTATGCGGACAGGATGGTCCATGTGTTTTTGAGTTCCTTTTTGGGGAGCCAGGAGTTGTCGTCGGCGGAGTATCCTTTCCATCTGACCAGATAGTGGCATTTATCCAAAGCACCCTTGTGCCATATGATCTTTTCCACTTCATACTCCGCTTGTCCGCCAACGAGATCTGGTGGGTTCTTTTTGAAATGGGGGCCGTAAATAGCGTTTTGCCGATAGGATGATAGGAGGGAAGCATGGAAGACAGGATGGATCTTCCATGTCTGTGGGAGTTTTAGTCTGTACGTGATCGCGGATAGAACGTCCGAGATAACGAATGGTCCTTCCAGTTTGGGAGAGAACTTTGGGTTGGCTAGTTCTCGGCGGAGGTTGTGGGCTTCTAGCCAGACTTGGTCACCTTTCTGGAAGGGGGTGAAGGAACGATGGGATCTTGCTGCCATCATCTGGTGGGCAAGTTCATGCGAAGCCAGGGCTTCATTACAAGTGGAGGACAGCTGTTGAAGTTGGAGTTCGACAGCGGGGATGGTGGACGCGGAAACTACGGTGGGTAGAGAGTTAGGTTCATAACCCATGAGGAGAAAGAATGGAGATTGGTTTGTTATGGAGTGGGGTTGGTGGTTATGGGTAAACTCCACTTGGGGAATGCGATCTGCCCATGAGGCAGGGGAGTCTTCACAGAAGATGCGGAGATAGGTTTCTATCTCTTGATTGACCCACTCTGTTTCTCCATTGGTCTGTGGGTGAAAGGCCGTGGAGAGGGCTAGCTTGTAGTTAAGGATCCTAGCTAGTTCTTTGGAGAACACGGAGGCAAACTAGGGTCCTCGATCAGAGATGATTTTGTCTGGGAGGTCGAAGCGGGAGTAGACTTTGTGTGCGAAGAGGGTTGCCATGCCGGTGGCATCAATGGATTTTTTTGTGGGGCAGAGAATTACCCCCTTTGTAAGGCCATGGTCGATCATGACCAGAAGACTGTCGAAGCTCCTGGAAGGAGGGAGGTTGGTGATAAGATCGCAAGAGATTTGTTGGAACAGGTAGGAGCATGAGGAGCAGATTGGGGTGAGCGGAGGGGTTGTTGGATGGGTGTTGGTTTTGTTTTGTTGGCATGTGGCACAACCAGAGATGTAGGAGCAGATGTAGGCGGCCATCGCGGGCCACCAATAGTGGGTGGAGACCAATTGGCGGGTTTTTTGGAAGTTGGGATGTCTGGCGGAGAGGTGGTTGTGGTGCTTGGCAAGGATGGCTTGGCAGGCATCAGGGGGTGCGTAGACATGGCTGTTAAACGTAAGTAGACCGTCAACGGTTTGCCACGGCGAGAGACAGGAGCAGAACATGGTAGGGAGTTTGTCCGAGATGGACTGGAGGGCGGCAAGGGCGGTGGTGTCGGTTCGGCAGCCATCTTTGATTTGTTCAGCAAGGAGAGTGTCTACAGAGGAGACAAAGAGGTCTGCAGGGAGGAGGGTGGTATCTGAGTTATCGGCTTCCTTGGAGTCATGGTCAGATCGTCGGGAGAGTGCGTCCGGACCTGCTAGTTGGGCTGCGGGGGTGTAGGAGAACTTCAGATCGAAGTTGGCAAGATCAAGGAGCCAGCGAGCCTGACGACAGTTCAGGTCCTGGGGTTTGTGAAAGTAGGTGAGGTTTTTGTGGTCAGTGAAGACCTGGACAGGGAAGGGAGATCCACAGAGGTAGTGTTTCCACGCTTGGAGAGCGTGGATGACGGCAAGGAGTTCTCAGTCATGGATGTCATAGTTTCGTTCTGCAGGGAGGAAGGATTGGGAGATGAACGAACAGGGTTTCCATTCCCCGTTCTCGTCGAGCTGTTGGAGGATACCTCCAGTGGTGAATTTGGAGGCATCGGTGGCGATGGCGAATTGGGCTGAGGTATTGGGGAGTTGGAGGATTGGGCATTCAAGGAAACGTGTTTTGAGGTCCTCAAAGGTGGTCTGGCATGCAGGGTTCCAGTCCCAAGGTTGTGCTTTCTTGGTGAGGTCGATGAGTGGTCGGGCGACCGTGGAGTAGTTGGCTATAAATCGCCTGTAGAAGTTAGCAAATCTGAGGAAGGATCGGACTTGTTTCACGGAGGTGGGAGAAGGCCATTTGGAAATGCCTTTGAGTTTGACCAGGTCCATGGTGACATGTCCCGGTCGGACGATCATCCCAAGGTATTCGACTTCGTCAGTGGCGAACTTACATTTTTCAAGCTTCAGGTGGAGGTCCAACTCAGTCATATGTTGGAGGACACATTTAGTGCATTCAGTATGAAGGGCATCGTCTGGGGAGAAGATGAGTAGGTCATCCATGTAGATGACCAGCCATCCTTCGGCGATCATGTCGTGGAAGGAGTCATTCATGAATCACTGGAATGTCGTGGGGGAGTTAGTTAGCCCGAAGAATATTACGTTTGGTTGGAATAGCCCGCGATGAGTGATGAAGGCAGCTTTCCATCGGTCTTTGGGTTTGATTTGAACGTTGTTGTACCCCCAACGCACATTGAACTTAGTGAATTTTTTGGCATCTCGGAGTTTGTCGATCAGTTCTGAGATCAAGGGAAGGGGGTAGGCATCTCAGACCGTAGCTTCATTGAGCTTTTGGTAGTCTTGACATGGTCTGAGACCGCCATCCTTTTTGTGGACGAAGAAGAAGGGAGAAGCCTGCGGGGAGTTAGATGGGGAGATTTTCCCAGTCACTAGGTTTTCGTCGATGAACTTGTCCGTGGCTTCTTTTTCTGCAGGGGAGAGAGGGTAGACCTTCCCGATGTTTGGGACAAAGTCAGGCTTTACTTTGATCTCGTGGTTGTAGGGTCAGCTAGGTGGGAGGTGATCGGCAGCATCTTTGGAGAACACCGATGTGAACAGTTGGTATTCGGAGGGAAGCATGATCTTAGGGGCTTTAAGGGCTGTGGCTTTGGCGAGCTCGGTGGCCTGGGTGATTTTAGCTATCTGTGAGTTTTTGAGGAAACGGGATCCACAACGGATGATTCGGAAGATGGCGTGGTTTCGGGTGGCCACGTTCATGAAGACGTCTTCGGTGGTCCAGTCGTTGTAGTTTTGAAGGTGGTCTTGGGAGATGACCCGTACTGGGATAGCATTGGATTCATGGACAGGGAAGGTGTAAACTTTGTCATGTTGGGCCTGATCGAGTCTAACCTTTTCTCGACAGAGTTTCAACTGGTCAGTGGATTCATCAAGGGAGAGGGTTCTCTTCGACCAGTCGATTTTTGGGTTATTGGCGTGGAGCCAGGGGAGGCCAAGGATGACGTTATCTCATCCAAGATGCATTACGTGGAGGAGGACTTGGTGGGTAAGTCCTCCAACAACTAGGAAGAGGGAAGAGGTGTGGGTGATCTTCCCTTTTTGGTTGAGGGATCCGTCGGCGTTTCATGCCAGGATTGGGGTGGAGAGTTTCATTGTAGGCAATTTGTGTTTTGCTATGAATGCTCGGTCAATGCAGGAGATGTTTGCTCTGCTGTCTACGAGGGCAGAGGTTTTGACGGTTTTCTTAGTGTACAAGGGATGGACGACTTGGACGGGGATTTGCATTGATTTAGTCGTCGCGGTTACAAGTACAGAGTTTACAGAGGAAGGTGCTAACGTCGGGGTAGGCTTTCTTGTCAAAAATCCTGGAGGAAGACTACTTTTACACACTCCTCGTCGTCGTCCTTGTTGTCTTCAATTTCTTGAAGGCAAGGTATTTCTTCTTCGGCAACTTTGGCAACCTTCTTGATAGGTCAATTTGAGGTACCTGTGGGGCGCTGTTGGGGAAAAGCAGGACAGCTGAGGGAGGAGTGGCCTGGTTGGCAGCATCGGAAGCATAACTTCTTTTCGACGAAACACTTCCTTTCTTCTGGGGTGAGTTTTCCAATGGTTCAGACGACATCTACGTCCATGGCGTTGGGGTCCTTCTGGGAGGTGAAGGAGGACGAGGGGGTGTTCTGGGAGGTAGGACGATAAGTCCTCTTGGCGATTTCTTGGGTTCATTCCCACATCATTTGGAAGTGAGTGGCCTTTTTATACCAGTCTTCGATGGTGGTAGGTGGGGACTCCATGGAGTAGATCTTCATCATCAGGGGTTGGGGTAGCCCTGCTGAGAGGTAAGCGATGAGGACATTGTCGTCTGTGATCTTTGAGACGACCATGTTGTTGCAGAAGTTGGCAATGTATTTAGTCAGCAAGGGTTCGTAAACCCCCTTCTTTTGGTTCATTCGCGTGGTGGAGAGCCAGGCGATGGCATTACCAATCGAGTCTTGATGCTTGAATGCAGTTTTGAAGTTCTTGATGAAGTCAGAGAACTTTCCTAGGGTGATGATACCAGTGCTCATGCATTTCTGGCGAAAGGTAGTGGCCCAGGTGGTGGCGGATCCTTTGGTCATGTGGGAGAGGGCAAATGTGATTTGTTTAGCGTCAGAGTTGTAGACGTCCTCATTAATGAGGAGGTAGAACTGTACAGTGTTGAGCCACTGTATGGATGTATGAGAGGACCCATCAAAGGGTGTAGGGGCTCCAAGACAGAGTTCCTTTCCAGTGGACATATTTGTTCAGGTCGGAGGCAGCCTAGGGAACGGGGGATGCATTCGAGATAGAGGGAATCCAGTGAGCACCGGGTGCAGGCTAGGTCTGGAAGGGAGAGGAAAGACAGGTTGCGAGGTAGTGGGAGTGGGAGATGGAGAGGTAGGAACTCTCGGTAGGTTCAGTTGGGCTGATAGATCGTGGGAGAGCTGGAGGGTCTCCTCTTGTTCTTCTCTGGTGGTGGGGTAGGTGTTCGGATTGGAGTGATTGAGGGATGAGGGGGACAATGGTTTGGGGGATAAAGGTTGTTCTGTGACGTGGCTGCGGCAAAGGGACCACTGGGTAGGGGTCCTTGGATCAATGGTGGCGCTTTGCCCAGGGAATCACCCTGTTCGGACTGAAGGTGGGAATGGGGTGCGCGAGTGTCCAGGGAATCACCCTGTTTGGACCGAGGGCAGGAGTGGGATGAGGAATGGGAACGACCTAGTAGTCACCTGTAGAGAGAAGCTTAGTCTTTTGTTACGTTGGGCTAGAACTGACGGGGTCTTGAGTGAGTAGTGACCTCAACGAAGGACGAGCGAGGTGGACTTAGGGATGTACACCAATAGAGGACTTCGGGTACGATGAGGTACAGGTCCAATACCTAGTACCAAGGACAAAGGTTACTCTGCGGGTGGTGCAGAGTCGCGGAGAGCTCAAGGGGATTCCTTAGCTCAAGTTCTAGGGAAGACCAAGGAGACGTTCCTTGTCTTAGTGTGTCAATACTGACGACGACGAGAGGAGCGAGGAGGAGGCCAAGTAACTCGTAGTATTCGAGAAGACTAAGTTTAAGGAGATACAAGCAGAGGTACGAGGGTTTAAATAGTACTACCAAGGCAGTTACATAAGGGGATGCATCAGCGTCAGAGATAAGGAGTGAGTCAGCCGATAAGGGTCTGAGTCACAATGAGTCAAGACTAATAATACAACGGTTCCGAGGAATGCCATCAGTCGGTGAAAGGCAGAAAGAACTGGGGAAGCGGTACACGAGGTAGTAATGGCATACCTGATGTCTGAAGGCAGTGGTGACGAGAGAGGACATAGCTAAGTAAATGAAAGGAAAAAGAGGAAAAAGAGATAAGTGTCCACGATCGTAACAGAATGTAGCCTCAGAGAGGTCAAATGGAAAGAGCAGTTCTATGCCATGAACCATAAAATATGGAGACAAACTGGTAGACCAGAGTATAGTAACCCTCTTGGCCCAAAAGACTGAGTGAGTGGCAACATGCCAGCATAACTCCCCCCCTTGGAAAGTTTTAGTGATGACCTTCTGGACACCGTAATGATGCCATTTGACCAACCTGTTGGCTTGGGAGTTATAGGGGGAGATGCAGATGTGTCAAATGCTGTATTGGTCAGCAAGGAAATCTAGGGCTTGAATGAAAGTGGGGCTGTTGTCAGTAACAATTTCAGATAGGGGACCCCACTGGCAAAGGAGGTCTTCAAATATGAATGATGCAAGAGTGGAGGTATTCTTGGAGCGGAGCATGTGCCACTCTGGGTACAAGGTCAGTGCACACTGGGCCTGGACAATGTAATGATAACCACCGGACAAGGGCATGAGCATTGTGTCAAGGTGGGCCTTATGAAATAGGCCTTCTATGACCAGTACAGTCAGGGGGATATGAAAACAGTTGATTTGTTGGATTTGGCACTTGTGACAAGTGTGAAGAAACCATTGACATCATCAACCAGCATCGGCCACCAGAAGCAGAGTAGGAGCCAGGTATGGACTGTGAAGACACCTTTGTGCCTGAGGTCATCATGAGCCTTCTTAATACAGTGACTCCAAAAACTATTCTAATAACTAATCCCAAACCAGGGCACAAAGTGCCCTGCAATCGCCTGCAGGAATCACACCTTGCTTTGGTGAGACCAAACAAGGTACAAACCCTTGGCTACAAATCGGTCCCTGGGTCATGTGATTCGGCTCAGGGGCTGTGGAGATATGCCTATTTTAAATTAGGAATACCATTGGAACAGTTTTTGGACTTTTGATACTGAGAGAATATTTGGTATATATCAGTACTTGGTGTATCCTCCTTTGGCCTTAACCACAGCCTGTACCCTCCTTGGCATGCTTTCAATCAA
>JBBPLO010000050.1:2448-43612 GCA_038089835.1 Retiboletus flavoniger
CGAAACCAAGACGAAAATGCCAAAACTATCAATCCAAGTGACATCATTGGGAATACAGAACCCCAGGGTAATGCGTAAGACTGGTGCAGAAACTCACTGATAATAACCGTCGACACCTCTGCTCTCATAGACTGTGGAGCAAACATCTCCTGTATTGACAGGGCCTTCATGGCTAAACATAAACTACCCACGACAAAACTCTCTACCCTGATCCTGGCATGAAACGCTGACAGATCCCTCAACCAGAAAGAAAAGATCACCCACACTTCCTCCCTCTTCATCGTTGTCAGAGGACTCACCCACCAGGTCCTTCTCCACGTGATGCACCTTGGATGAGATAACATCATCCTTGGACTCCCCTGGCTCTGCACCAACAACCCAAAAATTGACTGGTCAAAATGAACCCTCTCCCTCGACGAATCCACAGATTGGTCACAACTCTGTAAAGAAAAGGTTTGACTAGACCAAGACCGACACAACAAGGTCTACACCTTCCCAGTCCATGAACCCGATGCCATCCCAGTGTGGACCATCTCTCATGACCACCTTCGGAATTACAATGACTGGACCACCGAAGATGTCTTCATGAACACCACCGCCTGTAACCAATCTGTATTTCAGATAATCCAATGTGGGTCCCACTTCCTCCAAGCTTCACAGATCGCCAAAATCACCCAAGCCACCGAACTCGCCAAAGCCGAAGCCCTCAATACTCCGAAAACCACTCTACCCCCAGAATACCAACAATTCATGTCAGTGTTCTCCAAGGACACCACCTCCCACCTCCCACCTAGCCGACCCTACAACCATGAAATAAAGGTAAAACCCAAGTTCGTCCTGAACATTGGGAAGGTATACCCTCTATCCCCTGCAGAGAAAGAAGCCGCAGATAAATTCATTGATGAAAACCTGGCAGCTGGGAAGATCTCCCTGTCTAACTCCCCCCAAGCTTCTCCCTTCTTTTTCGTCCACAAAAAGGATGGTGGTCTCTGACCCTGCCAAGACTACTGGAAGCTTAACGAAGCTACGGTCCGAGACATCTACCCTCTACCCTCAATCTCCGAGCTGATTGATAAACTCCAAGATGCCAAGAAGTTCACCAAATTCGACATACGATGGGGGTACAACAATGTCCAAATCAAACCAGAAGACTGATGGAAAGCCACCTTCGTTACTCACTGTGGACTATTCCAACCCAACATAATGTTCTTCGGATTAACTAACTCACCCACCATATTTCAACAGTTCATGAATGACTCCTTCCATAACATGATCGCCGAAGGATGGCTGGTCATCTAGATGGATGACTTACTCATCTTCTCCCCAGATGATACCCTCCATACCGAATGTACCAAACATGTACTCCAACGAATGACTGAGCTAGATCTTCACCTAAAGCTCAAAAAGTGTAAGTTCGCCACTGAGGAAGTCAAATACCTTGGGATGATCGTCCAACTGGGACATGTCGCCATGGACCCGGTCAAACTCGAAGGCATTTCCAAATGGCCTTCCCCCACAACTGTAAAACAAGTCTGATCCTTCCTCATATTTGCTAACTTCTACAAGCGATTCATCGCCAACTACTCCACCATCGCACACCCCCTCATCGATCTCACGAAGAAAACACAACCCTGGAGCTGGAGCTCTGACTGCCAAACCGCCTTTGAAGACCTTAAGGCGCGCTTCCTCGAATAACCGATCCTCCAACTCCCCAACACCACAGCACAATTTGCCATTGCCACTGACACCTCCAAATTCGCCACTGGAGGCATCCTCCAACAACTTGACGAAAATGGGGAATGGAAGCCCTGTTCATTTATCTCCCAATCATTCCTCCCCGCCAAATGAAATTACGACATTCATGACCAAGAACTCCTTGCAGTCATCCGTGCCCTCCAGGCATGGAAATATTACCTCTGTGGATCCCCCTTCCCCATCCAGGTTTTTACTGACCACAAGAACCTAACCTACTTCCACAAACCCCAGGACCTGAACTGCCACCAGGCTCGCTGGCTCCTCAATCTCGCCGACTTTGATCTAAAATTCTCCTACACTCCTGCCACCCAACTCACAGGTCCGGATGCACTCTCTCGATGCCCGGACCACAACTCTAAAGAAACCGATAACTCTGACACCACTCTCCTCCCTGCAGACCTCTTCATTGCCTCAATTGACACCCTCCTCGCTGACCAAATCAAAGATGGCTGTTGGACCAACGCCACCGCCCTTGCCGCCCTCCAATCTCTTTCTAGCAAACTCCCTACCTCCTTCCGCTCCCATCTCTCACTGTGGCAAACCATTGATGGCCTTCTCACATTTAATGGTTGGGTCTATGCACTGCCCAATGCCCGTCAGGCAATCTTGGCCAAACACCATGATCATCTCTCCACTGGCCACCCCGGCTTCCTCAAAACCTGCCAACTGGTCTCCACCCAGTATTGGTGGCCAGCCATGGCCGCCTACATCTGCTCCTACATCTCTGGTTGTGCCACATGCCAGCAGAACAAGACAAACACCCACCTGACCACCCCACCCCTTATCCCCATTCGCTCCACCTGCTTCTGCCCATTTCAACAGATCTCCTGTGATCTGATCACCGACCTCCCCCCATCTGGAGGTTTTGATAGTCTCCTGGTCGTGGTCGACCATGGCCTTACGAAGGGGGTAATTCTCTGCCCCACAAAAAAATCCATCGACGCCGCTGGGATGGCAACCCTTTTCACCCACAAAGTATACTCCCGCTTCGGACTTCCTGACAAAATCATCTCCGACAGAGGTCCTTAGTTCGCCTCCGCCTTCTCCAAAGAGCTAGCCTGCATCCTCAACTACAAACTAGCCCTCCCCACAGCCTTCCACCCACAGACTGACAGAGAAACCGAGTGGGTCAACCAAGAAATAGAGACCTATCTTCACATCTTCTGCAGAGATTCTCCTGCCTCCTGGGCAGATCACATTCTCCAAGTGGAGTTCACTCACAACCACCGACCCCACTCCATAACCAACCAATCTCCATTCTTTCTCCTCATGGGTTACAAACCCAACCCCCTACCCACCGTAGTCTCCTCATCCACCGTCCCAGCCGTCGAACTCCAACTCCAACAGCTTTCCTCTGCTTGCAATGAGGCCTTAGTCTCACACGAATTTGCCCGCCAGATGATGGCAGCAAGATCTCGCCGCCCCTTCACCCCTTTTAAGAAAGGCGACCAGATTTGACTAGAAGCCCGTAACCTCCGCCACGAACTCACTAACCCGAAGTTCTCTCCCAAACGGAAGGGACCATTCGTTATCTCTGAAGTCTTATCCGCAGTCACTTACAGGTTAAAACTGCCACAGACGTGGAAGATCCACCTGGTCTTTCATGCTTCTCTCTTATCACCCTATTGGCAAAACATTATTTATGGACCCCATTTCAAAAAGAACCCCCTGGATCTCATCGGTGGACAAGCGGAGTACAAAGTGGAAAAGATAATACATCACAAAGGTGCTTCGGATAAGTGCCACTATCTGGTCAGATGGAAAGGATACTCCGCTGATGATGACTCTTGGCTTCCCGAAAAAGAACTCAAAAATGCATGGACCATCTTGTCCGCCTACAAGAAGGTGAACCACCATGCCTTCCCTACTTAGCTCCTTCCCCCCCTCTATCTCCTCTCCTCTCATAGTCTACCGAAAGAAAAACAACAAAAACCATCATGAACACCACCACCGTCTCCCCCATTTCTCTCTCTATTTCTACCATGTCCTCGCTATGTTCATCTCCTCCTATCGCTTCACTCCTTGCTGACCACATCGTGTCTGCCAAGGATTTACCAATAGACTTTCCTACTATAGCCTCCCATTCGTCCACAGTCTATGACCCCCTCACTTCCAGCTCCCGTGCCCCCTCTCCAGGATGGGGAAACCCTAGCTTCCCGTCTGCCCCTCGCTGGGATAACTGAACCCCCTCTCCCGAATTTCCCCCGGTCTCCCTCACCACTATCGTCCCCGCTCCCATCCTCAGCGTCGATGTATCCCTTTACATGTGCTGCTTACGCGAAGACTATCCATCTCGCGACGACATGCAGGAACTCGCTTCCACCCTCACCGACTCCCGCATTATGATCCCGCTCCAGTCCTTCGTCGAGGATGCCTCCCCAATAGAACTCCTATCAAAGCTTTACCTACAGATTGCCTGCCTTGGCCTCATACCACCCTGACCCTCCGACGCAGACCTTGCATATCTCGGGTCCGTAGTCTCCACCATCCATAGGGAGGCTTGGGCTGTCATCCTCCATCTAGGTTACCAGCTTGGAGCATTAGAGTTCCTCCAGGACCTTGACTGATACCAGTGGGAGTTCAAAGCCCGACAAACTGCCAGGGGTCAGTCGACCCCAAGTACCACGACCTCTTTAGCCTCCCCCCTCAACTCAGCCAAACTAGACTTCTTAGCCCGAGTGGAAGCAGCCTGGACTGGCAACGAGAGCTCCACCCCTCTCAACCCCTTGCATCCCCGGTACTGGGAAGCATGCTACCATTGCCATTGACTCAGTCACTTTCGGACCGACTGCCAAGTCTACCAGTGCCCACTCTGTCTCAACTTCGCGCCAGGTCACCCCCAATCCCGATGCCCTTTACAGCGACCACCTGCTCCCCCCATCATCTCTTCCTCATCTGGGTCCTCACATAACTCCCGATCCCCAGTCCATCACCGAAACTGCTGCTCTCAACCACCACCTCTGTGACCTGTTCCACCTCCCCGGCACCGCACGAACTGTCGCCCCTGATGGAACCAATCCCTGGTCAAGACCCATAACTATGGTGACAATGATGTCGATGACGTCTTTAATGAAGAAGCTTATGCTAACATGACGGGATCCCCTGGGATGGGATACATTGACCTTTAGAGTTAGGATCATCAGGGACTCCCGCCTAGTAGGGGGGTAATGTTATGACTGTGGACACTTATCTCTTTTTCCTCTTTTTCTTTTACCACTTAGCTATGTCTTCCTTCATCCTCACTGCCTTCGGACATCAGGTACACCATTACTGCCTCATGTACCGCTTCCCCAGTTCCTCCCACCTTTCGCCGACTACCGGCATTCTTCGGAGCCATTGTATTATTAGATCTGACTCATCGTGACTCGAGCTCTTATCAGCTGACTCACTCCTTATCTCTGATGCTGACATGTCCCCTTACATAACCCGACTGGCAGTACTATTTAAACACTCGCATCTCTACTTGTATTTCCCAAGCTTAGTCTTCTCAAATAACTACGAGTTACTTGGCCTCCTCCTCACTCCTCTCATCGTCAGTATTGACACACTAAGGCTAAAGGGTCTTTCCTCGAGTCTTCTATACTCATTGTCTCTCCCGAGTCAAGGAATCTGTTACGCTGGGCTATGGAGATACCAGCGGGGGCTCAAAGTGAGCTCAACATGGGTACAAAGATGAGGGAGGATACATGGGTGTTCCGACAGAAGTCTTCGGAGACATGCGTTCAAGGGGGTACCTTGAACGGAAGCAACACCAAACGGCCTGCAAGTAGACTTCGAGGGGATTCCTCAAGTCCAGGATGAAGGTACAAGGTGGAGACCTAGGGAAGGACCCGTAGTCTCAGTGTGTGGATAACAGACCACGACGAGGGGAGCGAGGAGTGGGCTTAGAGCTCGTAGAATTGAGTAGACTAAGCTAAAGAAAGTACAAGGCGGCAATCACGATATAAGTACATATGCCAAGTCGCTTAGGTAATGGGTTCTTAGTGAACCCGAGATAAGGAGTGAGTCATCCGTAGATAAGGGTGAGTCACGACAAGTCAGTTCTAATAATACAACAGTTCCACGATAAGACAGAAGGGAAGGAACTGGGGAGGTGGAACTTGAGGCATAAACGGAGTTCCTAAGTCCAAGATAAGACGGGAGATGGATGAGGACTTAGCTAAGTAAAAGAAAAGGAAAAAGAAAAGGGCGATCCACTGTGGATCGTAACAGAATCCCCTTGGACTTACTTTGACTCTATGGAAGAACCTCCCTATGAGTACCCTTCACCTCCAGTGATAGGCATTAGACCTACACCTCATCATACCTGAAGTCCTCTGTCGACATACTCCCCTGAGTTTATCTCATTTGTCCTTAGTCTAAGGCAGCTAACTCACTCGAGACCTCGTCGGTTCTAGCCTGACGTAACATCTCTCTCTTGCCTCATCAAATCTTCCACCTCATTGGATCTCCTTGTCACTCATGTCCTCTCCACTATTTCCTCTGGTTCCCCCCTCTTCCCCTGCTCCCTTTCCTCTAACTGGACTTTTGATAACGGACATCTTTTCTTCCATAATCACATATATGTTCCCCCATCTGCTTGCTCCCAGCTCCTGCACACCATCCATTCATTCCCCCTGATGGGCCATATGGGGATTTTCCATACCAAAACTATAGTTAAACGAGACTTTTGGTGGTCTGGTCTCTCTTCCTTTGTCAAACACTTTATCTCTGGTTGCACTATTTGCCAACAGAACAAAGTTAATACCCACCCCTCATGTCCCCCCCTCCTCCCCATCTTGTCCTCCACATCACTCCCCTTCTGCCAACTCTTTGTTGACCTCATCACTGACTTACCTCCCTCCAACGGCCATGACTCTATCATGGTCATGGTCAACCATGGCCTTACTAAGGGGGTAATTCTCCTACCATGCTCAAAAACCATTGACACTGCTGGTGTAGCCCTTCTCTTTTTCAACAATGTCTTCAAAAAATTTGGTCTTTATGACTCAATCATCTCTGATGGAGGTCCCTAGTTTGCCTTCACCTTTGCCCTAGAACTAGCCCATCTACTGAAATACGATATCCACCTCTCTTCAGCCTATTACCCTCAAACCAACAGCCAAATGGAAAGAACCAATCAGGAACTCAAAGTCTACCTCCACATATTTTGTGCCAGTAACCCCCACACTTGGTCCTCATCACTATCTGCTGCCAAATTCCACCACAACTCCACCCCACACTCCTCCATCCAGAAATCCCCATTTTCTCTGTTATATGGCTATGAACCCAGAACTTTCCCTCCCATAGGAAAAACTTTCATCCCTATCCTAGAAGATCACCTAACGTCCATCGACGAAGCCAGAAAAGAAGCCCTTGCTGTGCATGAATCTGCTCATAGACTCATGACCTCCTGATCTTTATGAAAGTTTTTCCCCTGAAAAGTTGGAAATAAAATCTGGCTTGAAGCCACTAATCTCTGCCTCCATTACCCTTCCAAGAAACTCTCCCCTAAATGACAAGGACCATTTGAAATCTCCCAGGTACTCTCTCCCCTATCCTACAAACTCTGACTTCCTCCCACATGGAAAATCCATGATGTATTCCACACTTCTCTCTTATCTCCTTATCACACTTCCAAAGCATATGGACCCTCCTTCTTTCTTCCACCACCTGACCTTATTGGTAAGGAAAAAGAATACAAGGTTGAAGCAATCATTGCTCACAAAGGCCCAACCTCCAGACGCCAGTATCTAATCACATGGAAGGACTACCCCTCTTCTGAAAACACCTGGAAACCAGAATCAAATCTCTGACATTCCCACTGAATCCTCTCCACTTATAAACAATCCCACTCCCTCTAACTTTCAGTGTGCACAATCAATGGTCTCTTCATGAGTATCTCTTGTGTGTGCTAAAAGTTATATGCCCTTCCTTGTATCCTACTACCTTGACGATGTCCTTTTTATCTTCCTCAATTGCCTTCTCACCTCTGTCCCCCTTCTCCAACTTGAGATCTCCATTATGCTCACAACATATATATCCTTCCTACTTGCCTGAACCTGGGCTCCTCTCACTCTATGCCGTCATCCTAGAAACTCCCTCCCTCACCCTTGCCATCAAACAACACCCCATTTTCCCTGATGATGAAACTATTCACACCCTCATCTGAACCTACCATATTGCCACTACCACACTCTGTCTTGCAGAATCCCTCACCCCTCCAGACTCTGCCCTCTGCTTTGCCATCACCAAATCAAATCATCACACCCTTCTCACCCTCTCCTACCATGGCTTCCACTCTTATGTGGAAGACATTGAATCCTGTCTCATCTACCCCTCTTTCCGCAGAATCTATTTCTCCTTAACCCTGCCACAATGAGACCATTACTTACAATCCATAGAAAATTTCCTCTTATCTTGCCCTCGTAAACCCATACTATACATTTCCCCTTCTTTCTCTAGCTCTCTTGCTGCTCATCTATCCTCCCCTGCTCCCCCAGACACCCCCACTGTCATAGCATTCTCTGAACCTTCTGACGTCGAGTCTGATGACTCCATCAAGTCAACCATCCCCATTCCCACTGTCTCTGTAGAGTGGATCTGCATCCCCAACAGCGCTTGAGTCATGTCCTCCCCTACCCACATCCTCTCTGTGCTGATAGCTTTTGCTTATCTCTAGCATCCCCCACCACTGAATGCTTTCAGTGCCATCTTCAGGGTCATTATCAGCAGGACTGCGCCCAATACTGATGCCCCATCTGCCATGCCTACACTCCTGGTCACATCCAGACTCAATGTCTCCCTTTCCAGTGCAACTTTTGTAACAACTGGGGACATACTGATTGCCACTGCCCCCATCATAACTGTGCAGTTTGTTATCAGCCTGGCCACATTATGGCTAACTGTCCTTTCAATGTTGCATCCCTGTCCCAACAGAGTGCTATCTTCAGACCCCACCCTGCCTCTTCCGGGTGATCCCCTCCCATGGAGTGGTCTGGTTGTTGAGCCAGGAGCTCAATTGTATGAAGGGGGTAATGTTACAATTTTCCTTCCTCATCATCATATTATACTTGTAGTCTCTTTCCTTGTCTTCTTTTCTTACAGGAGAACGTGCTCCCTTCACATTAGGCATGCTTATCTCCTCATAGGTGGACCCTCCTCTCTCTTCTTTCATTGTCTTAATGTCTCTAATTCTGATTACTCCATCTCAGTTTCTTTGGACTCATTATCTCCTAACTAGGTTCTCTCACACCTAGTTATAGTCATACCTTCTTTGATATTCTCTTGAGTTCCATGGTCTGTGCAATGTATTCCTTTCTATAAATAGTCGTCTCCTACTCCTGTACTACCCATTCTTGATCTGCACAATATAAGCATATCATCTAGAGTCACCATAGCTCAATCTTAGCAACCCTAAGATTCCTAGTCCCACGCCTAAGTCTTCTTGTTAATAAGACATTGGTCTCTTTATGAGTATCACCTGGTTATCTAGAACTTCCTTGAGCCCTAGCCTAGACACTTCGCATAACTGTTAAGACTGGTTTGACTCCAGAGCTAACTCTGAAACTTCAGAGTTAAGCTGGGGGCTGGGGCTTGGCTTCACCATATGTGGTGCGCCCTTGCTGAGAATTGTTGCCCCAATTTTGGAGGCTGGAGTTTGGAGGTTCGGAGGTGTCATGCTCGATGTTGTAAACAACAATGAGGACAACAATGAGGACAACAACGAGGAGGAGAAGAAGAGTCTTCAAGACTCTTGGAGATTCAGAGGTGTTTGTCGGAGGGGATCCAAGGATCAGGAGTTGAGAATAAGTTGATATTTGAACTAAAGAAAGTACAGAGTGATTCTACAAGTTTATATATGGAGTTTGGAGATGTATTAGTAAGTGTTCTTTGTAATGGATTGGTGTTACGTGTAGCATAACGAGAGACCAGGGCACCAGGGAGGATCGATTACCAGGTGATACTCACGGAGAGACTGACGTCTGGTAAATGATACTAGGACTGTGAAAGAGATTCCTGTGGTCAGGACTGAGCCGAGTTCTCAGAGTCGCTGAGAACTGGGGAGGGACTAGAGGGGACTCAAGAGGTTACGCTAATATTGTGCAGATCGAGAATAAGGAAATACATGTAATTGAGACTAGTTCTTTATAGAGAGAAAGTCGAGAGAGACTTCCACACACTGACCATGACTAGAGCTAAATGAGGAATGGGAAATGACCAAGTGTGAGAGAACTTGGTTAGGAGAGCAGTCTGCTAGGGAGCATATGATAGGGAGATATTCTAGAAGAGGTATGTAAGGAATATCAAAGAGGGTCCAGCAACGAACAGATAGGTGATATCAGCTCAAGGGACACATTGTCCGTAGTAAGAGACAATGGAAGAGAAGTGAATGAGAAGGAGAATACAATGAGATGGAAGGAGAAACATAACATTACCCCCCTCATATAATCGAGCCCCAGGCTCGACTAACATCCCGCCTCTATGAAGAGGGTCCTCCAGTGGGTAAACCTGGCCCAAAGATAGAACTCTGTTGAGAGGGGGATACGACCTCGAACGGACAGTTATTGATGATGTGCCCAGGTTCATGGCAAATTCCACAGTTGCAATGGGGGCAAAAGCGGTCCATATGACCCCAGTTATCACAGTAGCCACACTGGAAAAGCACACACTGAACCATAAGATGTCCAGGGGCGTACTGATGGCAGTGGTCACAGCGGTGTTGGGGGCAGTCCTGAAGATAATGACCTCATAGACCACATCGATGACAGACGGTGGAGGAAGTGGCTGGGAGGGGACAAAGGAGGTCAGGCTGAGGGATGACTCGAACTGGGGAGGAGAGAATGGAGTTCCCATTGGGAAGTTGGATCTCACGTGGGATCGTGCAGACTGGAAACATAGGAGGTATTGGGGGTTCGACTTCGACTTCGATCTCCACTGCAACTGTGACCTTGGTGGCGGGGAATTCCTCTCGGACGGGGATGAGGATGGGGGGGTCTGGGGGAGGAGGAGAGGTGAGTCGTTCTGCGAGAGACCTGGAGTGAGGGGGGGGTATTGGGAGAGGGAGTAGACGAGGTTGGGAGAGAAGGAAATTTTCTACCATTTGTACATAAAGATCCCTTTGTGTGCGGGGGAGTGCGGAGAGAACACAGCGAACCATGGGAAAAATTAATGTATGGGGGATTTCCTCAGCGTAAGTGGTGAAGCCATGGAGGGATAGAGCCGTTAGGGCATGGCGAGAGGCTTCACTGAGAGTGAAGCGAAGGGAGGGGTCTGGAGAGTGTATAGAGTCAGTGAGGCATAAGGTGGATGCAATGGTGTGGTAGGTGTGGATGAGAGAGTGGGTTACCTCATCTTCAGGGAAGATGGGGTGGGCTTCTATGGTGAGGGTGAGAGCAGGGGTTTCTAGGATCGCAGTGAATAAGGAGAGTCTTTCTTGTTCAGGTAGGAACATGGGAAAGGCCCTCTGTGATCATAAAACCGATCACGTAGAAGAGGTGGAGGAGGTGGGAGACGAACTCGAATATGAGGGTGATGACATCGTCGAGAAAGAAGAGGAGGGCCCGGGACATACACTTCGAGGTTGTAAGGCGATACTCATGGAGAGACCGATATCTTACAAGCTTGACTGGATTACAGAGAGTGTTGTCATTTATATGCAGAAAGAATTTTAGCGGCGTGACGGAGATTTGACTCAGGTTCCCAGGTGTCTTCTGAGCGTGGGTATCCTTTCCATGATGTCAGGAATCGTCACTTAGTTTTCGGACCTTTGTGACTGCGGATTACTTCAACTTCATATTCTTCTTCTTGGTTAATGATGTCAGGTGGCGGTTTTAGGAACAGGTTACCATAGGCTAGGGTTGTTCGGTAAGGGAATAGAAGGGCCGTGTGGAAGACGTCATGGATGCGCCATGTGGGGGGTAGGTGGAGTTGGTAAGATACCAGGGATAAGACACGAGTGATTTCGAATGGACCGTAACGTTTCGGAGCTAGTTTCCTAGATGGGAGTTGAAGGCGGAGATTAGTGGCTTCTAGCCAGACCTGGTCTCCAACTTTCCACGGGGAGAAGGTACGAAATGACCGGGTGGACATTAATTTCTGTGTGGACTCATGGGTGGCAAGGACTTCTTTTCTGTTCTCATCAAGGGTTGTTAGGCAATCTTCAAGTGCAGGGATGAAGGTTTTGCCTAGAGGGGGGAAGGTCCTTGGTTCATAGCCATACAATAGGGAGAATGGGGATTTCTTGGTGAAGGAGTGGGGGGCAGAGTTGTGGTGGAATTCAGCGGTGGATAAGGTGGTCAACCAGGAATGAGGTTTGTTTGCACAGAAGATTCATAGGTAGACTTCAAGTTCTTGGTTTGTTCATTCAGTTTGTCCGTCGGTCTGGGGGTGGTAGGCAGAGGATAAGCAGATGTCGTATTTTAGCAGTCAGGCGAGCTCAAGGGCAAAGGCTGAGGCAAACTGAGGGCCTTGATCAGATATGATAGAGTCATAGAGGCCAAACCATTTGAACACATTGTCAAAAAAAAGGAGGGCTACTCTGGTGGCATCAATGGTTTTGGAGCAAGGGATGAGAATGACCCCCTTAGTAAGACCATGGTCGACCACGACCATGATGGAGTCAAAAGAATTGGATGGGGGGAGGTCGGTGATGAGGTCTATGGAGAGTTGGCAGAAAGGGATGGGAGAGTGGGAGGGGATGGGAAGGAGGGGTGTGTGGGATGGGTGGGTGTTGATTTTACTCTGCTGGCAGGTCGGGCAGCCTGCGATGAAGTGTTTGACAAAGGTTGCTAGGCCAGGCCACCAGAAGTCTCATTCCAAGATCGATTTGGTGCGAAATATGCCCATATGGCCAGTCAGTGGAGAGGAGTGGATTGTGTGCAGGAGTGGGGACCTTGCAGCGGGGGGTACATACATTTTTTGGCAGAAGAAGAGGTGGCTGTTCTCAAAGGTCCAGTTGGAGGCAAGGGAGTGAGGGAATAGGGGAGAGGAGGAAGAGATGGCTTCCAGCGCGCGAGTGACTAGGGGGTCAGAGGGTGTGGAGGATTTGATAAGGTCCATGATAGTGAGGTTGAGTGCGTTGATGATGAGGGGTTCGGGAATAATGGGGGAGTCAGCATTATCGAGGGAGGTATCTATATGATCTTGACGAGAGAGAGCATCCGCGGGTCCCATCTTGGTTCCAGGAGTGACTTTCCAAGCGATGTCGAAGTCTTGGAGAAAGAGGGCCCATTGTGCCTGTCATCGAGATAGTTTGTGAGGGTCTCTTAGGTAAGAGAGGTTTTTGTGATCAGTGATGATTGTGGTGGGATGGGTGGTGCACTGCAGGTGATGACGCCATTTGGAGAGGGCTAGAATGACGGTGAGAAGTTCTTGGTCATAGATGTCATAGTTGCGCTCGGCAGGGGCAAGAGTTTTAGAGAAATAGGCCAGGGGGCGAAGGTCTTCATTAGGGTCGGGTTGCATGAGAACTGCGCCTGTGGTGGTCAGAGAGGCATCAGTTATTACAGAAAATGGTTTGGAGGGGTCAGGGAGAGCAAGGACAGGGGCTGAGCAAAGAGCGGAGATGAGGGAGTGGAATGCCTTTTGTTGGAGAGGGGTTCAATTCCAGGTTTCATTTTTTTTGGTCAGGAGGACTAGGGGGGCAACAATGTTTGAGAAGCTTGGGATGAATTTCCTATAGAAATTGGCGAATCCAATGAGTGATCGGATGCCAGTGACCATGGTGGGGGGCTTCCATTCTTGGAGAGCAAGGAGTTTGTGAGGGTCCATTTGCACTTCGCCGTTTCCGATGATAAGGCCAAGGTACTCCATGGTTGGAGAGTCAAAAGAGCATTTGGAGAGTTTAACGGAGAGGTTGTGTTCCTGTAGGCAAAGAAGGACGCATCGAGTGCGTTCGTGGTGGAGAGAGAGAGATCCTTTGGTGCAGATACCTAAGTCGTCCATGTAGATCTTTAGCCAGCATTCTGCGATCATGTCAGCGAAGATGTGGTTCATGAACGCCTGGAATGTAGAAGGGGCATTTGAGAATCCAAAGAACATCACCCTGGGTTCGAAGAGTCCTAGGGGGGTAATGAATGCCGCTTTCCATTGATCAGATTTGTGGATTCGGATGTTGTTATATCCCCAATGGATATCCATTTTAGTGAAGTGGTTGGCGTCCCTCATGTCGTCCAGAAGGTCAGAGATGAGCGGTAAAGGGTAGGCATTTCAGATGGTATGGGAGTTCAGGTAGCGATAATCTTGACATGGGCAAAGAGTCCCATCTTTCTTAGGAATGAAGAAAAAAGGGGAGGCTTGGGGGGATTTGGAGGGAACAATATGGCCTGTTTTAAGGTGTTCTTTGATGAATTCTTTGAGGGATTCCTTCTTTTTGGGATTCAGAGAGTAAATCTTGGTGATCTTTGGGATGAAGGAGTCTTTGAGGTCAATGGTGTGATCAAAGGGGCAATGGATGGGGAGAGTGTTATGGGTGGATTCGGTGAAGACATCTGTGAAATCCTTGCAGAAGTCAGGGACGGTGGTTAGGGGGGGTATTGACTTCTGGGCGATCTCGGTGGAAATGGTTAATTTGTACACCTCCTCCTTCTCGAATTCCTTTGGGGGAGGGCACTCACAAAGAGTCCTCTCGACCCTCTGGGGAGATGTCGAGATGGAAATGGTGCAACGTTTCCAGTCGATGTCAGGGTCCCATTTGGTTAACCAGGGCATGCCTAGGATAATCTGCAGAGTCTTTTGTTGAAGGACAAAGAGGGTTTCGATGGACAAGAAGGAACCATGTGAGATCGTAGCTGTTGTGGTCCAACGGATTGTTCCAGAGGAGTTTTGGGCTCCATCTATGTTGTAGGCGAGGATGGGGTGGGAAAATTTTTGGAGACAGAAATTCCCTCTGGGTAGGAGGCGAGGGTCGAGGAAGTTTCCAGTTGTGCCCGAATCAATCAGCACAGAGGTTTCGACGTTTAGTACTTTGACATCCACACAAAGGGTTCTATTCTTTGGAGATGCTACGAGTACATGGGTAAAATCTAGGGAAGAAGACGTCGAAGCGGCTTCCCTTTTTAAAAATCCTTTGCCTTTTGTATGTTGGCAAATTGGATTGCATTTACTTCCTCTCCTCCTTCATCATAGCACATTTTGAGGACAGAGAGGATCTCTGCTTCGTTTTTCCCAGAGGTGTAAAGGGAGTTCACATATTGTTGGAGGGGGGACAGTGGAGTGGGGACGAGAGATGGTGGGGGTGGTGGAAGGGTGGCAAGAGTGGTGGTCCATATGTTCTGAGGGCGACCAGGATTTTTCCTGCAGTTGCGAGCATTGTGCCCGATAGTTCTGCAGCAGAAGCACTGACCTTCCTTGATGCATTTGGCTCGTTCAGTGGGGGTGAGTTTGGTTAGGGTGATGGAGGAGTTGACATCCATGGCATTGGGGTCTTTGGGGGCGCGATGGTTGTGGAAAGAGAAGGCGGTGGTGGTGGTTCCAGAGTGAAGCACCTGGATCCTCATTTTCTGGGCATGGAAAGTTTTAGCCTTGGTTACCCAGTCTGCAAGGGTGGTGGGGACGGTTTCCATGGATAGGATCATCATAGTGATTTGTTGATCCAGTCCTAAGGTGAAGTGGTCGATGAGGATGGTCTCGTCCATGATGTCAGACTTCCCAGTGAGATTCTGGAAGTCAGTGATATACTGCTGGAATCTGTCGTTGGAGTGAGTGATCTTTTGATGCAGTTGGGCTAGTTCGAGACAGGCAGTGGCTTTTATATCATATGGGAAGAAGGTGGTGTCGAAATCTTTGGTGAAGTCTGTGAAGGTCTTTCCTAAGATGATGTTGGGGTCGGCCATTTTATCATACCATGCTTCAGCAAAGAATGCTCCTCGACTGCTGGGCATCTTGTTGAGGGCGGTCATGATCTTTTCGGGGTCTCCAGGGTAGAGGTTCTGATTAATTTGGAAGTAGGCTTTCATGGCTTTCATCCATCGAGAGGTGTCGGAGGAGGATCCAGAGAAATCTGCAGGGAGGGCACCCTTGAGTTCAGTGGGCATCGTGGGCGAGGGGGAGCGAGAGACGTTGATTGGGCTGGGTAGATGACGGGGTGGGCTGGGCTGACAAGGGGATGGGCTGGGCTGATGGGGGGGTGGATTGGGTTGTGAGGGGTTACTAGGTCTTTGGGTTCTGGGCGATGGTGCAAAGGGTGAGTCGAGGAGTGGGGTTCTGCTAGACCCGGCTATTCGTCTAGAAGGTGGACAGTATTGGGTTAGGTCAGGGAGTTCGGAGTCACTATCTCCTGGGGCTTGGAACGACATGGTGAGAGGGTGATGGGTCCTTCACCTGAAGAGGTGGGACCAAGGGAGAAATTCTCGATCTTTTGTTACACATAGCGTAACGAGAGACCAGGGCACCAGGGAGGATCGATTACCAGGTGATACTCACAGAGAGACCGATGTCTGGTAAATGATACTAGGACTGTGAAAGAGATTCCTGTGGTCAGGACTGAGCTGAGTTCTCAGAGTCACTAAGAACTGGGGAGGGACTAGAGGGGACTCAAGAGGTTACGCTAATATTGTGCAGATCGAGAATAAGAAAATACATGTAATCGAGACTAGTTCTTTATAGAGAGAAAGTCGAGAGAGACTCCCACACACTGACCATGACTAGAGCTAAATGAGGAATGGGAAATGACCAAGTGTGAGAGAACTTGGTTAGGAGAGCAGTCTGCTAGGGAGCATATGATAGGGAGGTATTCTAGAAGAGGTATGTAAGGAATATCAAAAAGGGTCCAGCAATGAACAGATAGGCGATATCAGCTCGAGGGACACGTCGTCCATAGTAAGAGACAATGGAAGAGAAGTGAACCAGAAGGAGAATACGATGAGATGGAAGGAAAAATGTAACAATTGGTAAGTAGGTTGGAATCAGAAGATAAGTAACCTGAAGCTGTACACCAGATATGTGGAAGCTGGAGCTGTGTACATAGGATTGGAGAGGAAAGAGAAGTGGGACTAATACAAATGGAGACATACTAACATAACGAGAATAGGGAGAGTCATATGATAATATTCTAAGAGCATCTCTGGAGTCTCGGAGTTGAGCTCCGAGTGAGATAGCATTGGAGTTGTTGAGCATGAGACCAGAGATGGGTTCGGAGGATCGGGATGGACTTGGGTAAAATCCGGTATGTGACAATAACAGCTCATTTGGACTTTGTCTATGCTCACAAGAATTGGACTGTGGATGACTGGAAAAGGATAGTATGGTCTGATGAGACTAAAATCAATTGCCTAGGGTCAGATGGAAGGAAATGGGTGTGGAAAAAGCCAGGTGAAGGACTTAATGACAGATTGGTAGAGGAAACTGTCAAGTTTGGAGAAGGTTCTTTGATGATGTGTTATGATTGTCTTGGGACTACTGCTTTTCTTTTTCTTTCTTTACTTATGATTTGTCCTCACTCTCACTTGGACTCAGGTATGCTGTTACTGCCCTGTGTACTGACCTTTCCTGGTTTCCTCCACCTTTTGCCATAAACCAGTATTCCTTGAAACTGCTGTATTATTCTTAGAACTTGACTCATAATGACTTGGCTTATCTCTGATGCTGACACATCCCTCACATAATTATCTTGGCAGTAGTACTTATATCTCAGTGTTCACTCTTGTATTCCTTAAGCTTAGTCTTCTCAATTCTATGAGTTGCTTAAGCCTCCTCCTCATTCTGCTTCTTGTCATCTGTAATCAACATACTCAGATTAAGGAGCTTCTTCTTGAACCTGTCTTGTAACCTTTGTCCCTAGGCTAAGGAAATCCCTTGAGCCTATCTTGAACCTTCATTCCAAGGCTAAGGAATCCCCTTGAGTCTCTCTCTGTCTCCACAGGTCTTCCCCAACAAGAACCCTTGTCTCTGAGCTTAGGCAATCTCTTTGCATTATCGTCATCAAAGTCCTCTATCGGTGTCCCTCCTAAGTCCCCCTCATATCTTTTAGTCCACTTAGCAGCTCACTTTGAGAACCTGCCAGTACCTTCTAGCCCAGCGTAACAAAAGACTAAGCTTCTTCCAACAGGCGACTATTAGGCCAACCTCTCCTCTTTCCATTCCCACCTTCAGTCTGCATGGGGTGATTCCCTGGACAAATGCACACCTCTCTCCTGCGATCAGCCTATACAGGGTGATTTCCTAGGCACTGTGTTATCATTGATCCTAGAACTCCCACTCAGTGGTTTCTCCCTCATGGAACACTGCAGGAAGTCCCTTCCTTCCCAGAACCCTCATCTCCCTTGTTCCTCAACCACTTGGACCTTGACATCAATCCCACTACCCACAAAGAACAGGAGAAAACCCTCCAGTTATCTCACAACCTTTCTGCCCAACTCAACCTTCCAAGAATTCCTACCCCTCCATCCCCCATTTCCATTACCATGCAACCCATCTTTCCTCTCCCTCCAAAGCCTCCTCAACACCTGGTACTCACTGGGTTTTCTCTTGCTCACCTGCTCCCCCTGTTCCCTCAGCCACCCTCATTTCCAGCTGCCATGTTCACAGGAAAGGAACTCTATCTTGGAGCCCCTTCACCCTTCGATGGGTTCTACAATCAATCAGAACAGTGGCTCAATACTGTCTGCTTCTATCTTCTCATCAATGCTGATGTCTATGGCACCAATGTGAAGAAAATCATGTACATGCTTTCACATATGACCAAAGGGTTGGCCCTTACTTGGGCTGCCACCTTCTGCAAGAAGTGTATGACCACTGGCATTATTTCTCTAGGAACTTTCGCCACCTTCATCAGTGAATTCAAGACTGCATTCAAACACCAAGACTCTATTGGAAACATCATTTCCTGGCTCTCCATCACTCACATGACCAAGAAGAAGGGGGTATTCAATCCCCCACTCCTCGACTACATTGCCAACTTCTGAAACCACAGCATCACCTCCAAAATTGTTGACAACAACATTCTCATTGCTTACTTGTCTGCCAGTCTCCCTCAATCCCTGATGAGGAAAATCTACTCCATGGAGACTCCTCCAACCACCATTGACAACTGGTATCAGAAAGTAACCCACTTCCAGATGATGTGGGATTGTGTCCACAAAATCTCCAATTGCTTCTACTGACTGACCACACAAACCACCCCAAGCCACATCTCATCCCTGTGCAAGAACTCCAACACCATGGACATCAATGTTGTTCAAACCATCAGGAAATTAACCCCCAAAGAATGCAAAAGATGCATTGAGAAGAGACTCTGCTTCCAATGCTGACAAACTGGGTACTCTGCCCTTAAATGTCCCACTTTCCCCATAGATACTCCTTGCCTGCCTATCAAGAAGGTGGTGGAAGTTGCTGAAGAAGACATTCCCTGCCTGCAAGAGGTGGAGGATGACAATGAAAAGAAGACAAAGCATCCATTAGGGCAGTATTCTGCCAGGGTTTTTAGAAAGAAAGCCAATCTCGATGTTAGCAACTTCCACCATCACATCTGTACTTGTAAGATCCTTGACCAAATCAATGCAAATCCCTACTCAAGTGATTATTTCCTCATACATGATGAAAACCATCAACACTCATGCCCTTGTCAACAGTGGGGCAAATATCTCCTGTATTGATTGAGACTTTGTCTCGAAACACTGCCTACCCTTAACCAAGTTGTCCACCCCTATCCTAGCATGGAACACCAATGGGTCCCTCAACCAGAAAGGGAAAATCACCCACATATGTTCCTTATTTCTCAACATTGGAGGGCTTGCCTAGAAAGTCCTTCTCCAGGTAATGCACCTCAGCCAGGATAACATCATTCTTGGACTCCCTTGGCTCTGAACCATGAACCCTTGGATTGACTGGACCTGTTATGCTGGTCTATGGATACCAGTGGGGTCTTGAGGTAAGCTGCTTGGTCTAGGTGAAGGACAAGAGAAGAGGGACTTAGTAGTACACTGATAGAGGACTTTGACATAGGGTGAAGCAAAGGGGTTACCTAAGCTTCAGTAACAAGGTACTTGTTGGGAAGACCCATGGAGTCAAGAGAGTCCAAGGGGATTCCTTGACTTGGGACAAGGTTACAAGGTAAGCTCAAGAGGAGACCCTTAGCTTAAGTGTGTCACATTGTAGGTGATGACAAGGAGGTGAGGAGGAGGCTAAGCAACTCATTGATGTTTGAGAAGACTAAGCTTAAGGAATACAAGTATGCAAGGTCTGCTATAAGTATGACTGCCAAGATAATTATGTAAGGGGACACATCAGCGTCAGAGATAAGGAGTAAGTCAGAGATAAGTGGTCTGAGTCATGACAAGTCATAGCTAATAATACAACAGTTCTGGAGAAGGCTGATCATCGGCGAAGAGCAGAGGGAACTGGAGAAGCAGTACACAAGGCAGTAACAGCATACCTAGAGTCCGAGAGGCAGTGAGGACGAAAGGAGACACAGCTAAGTAGAAAGGAAAGAGAAAAAGGTATGCTAGTCCACAGTTGTAACATTACCCCCATATTAGGTGGGAAGTCCCTGATGACTCTTCTCTAAAGATTGAGGTAACTGGTGGTGGGGGATCCGGTGATGTTAGCATAAGCCGTCTCATCAAAGATGTTATTGTTGCCATAGTCCACAGCCTCAACTGAAGAGTGGGTATGATGTGGGCAGTGGTTGGTATGACACCAGGGAGGTAGAACAGAGCAAGGAGATGTTTGCTGAGGGTGGTGGTTCCTGTGGTGGACCAGAGAGCAGGATCCTCAGAAGGAGCTGGAGGATGAAGAGTGATATGCATAGTGTACAAGCAAAAGTCTCAAGGGATGTCATTCTGACTGAGGCAATACTCATGAAGAGACTGACTTCTCAGAAAGAGGACTTCAAGGTAAAGGGATTTAGGGTCTTAAAGACTAGGAGTGACACAAGTTGTATGCTTGTATTGCATAGACCAAGTATGAAGTACATGAGGAGAAGGACTAGGGTTTTTATAGGTTAGGAGACAACACACAGACCATGGAAGGCGATGGAACAAAAGAGAAGAGAGATGAATAAGCAAGAAAGAAGGCTATGAGATATGGGGGGACTAGCTAACGTAAGAGAGTCAGTGAGGAGAGACTAGTCTGAAGAGATAGACATAGAGTAGCTATGGTTTGCTATGGAGAGATGAGTGATGGTAATCGCAGAGGAACTACAAATGATGAGATAAGTGTTCGAAAGGTGTGAAAAGGTTTGACATCTCCAGTTAGCCCAGCGAGAGAAGGATACAATGAGGATAATACGATGAGAAAGGAGAAAAATGGTAACAAAGAGAAGTGTGGAGGTGCTGGGGGTTGTCATAGAGGGCAGGAGGTTTGGGAATGCCCAGGCATGAAGTTGAGACAGAGCAGGCATTGGTAGACTTGGCAGTCAGCCTAAAAGTGGCCAAGGCAGTGACAATGAAAACACACTTCCCGGTAGTGGGGATGCAAGGGGAGTAACAGAGTATGTCTGTCATTGCCAGTCCAGATAGCCTCAACTCAGGCTAAGAAGTCTAATTCGGCCAGGTCTAAGGGGGAAGAAGAGGCAGATGGGGTGGTTTGCTCGTGGATAGTATGTCAAGCTTTGAACTCTTGCTGATATCTATTGAGATCCTGTAGGAACTCCAATGCTCCAAGTTGGTAGCTGAGATGGAGGAGCACTGTCCTCAATTCTCGGTGGATGGTGGTGATAACTGAGCCCAGGTAGGTGAGGTTGGCATCAGAGGGTCTGGGGGGAATAAGGCCAAGATGAGCAGTCTGGAGATAGGCTTTGGAGAGGAGTTTGATGGGGGAGATGTCTTTGATGAACGACTGGAGGGGTATCATGATTTGCGAGTCCATAAGGGCTGCAGTGAGCTCTTGCATGTTGTCTTGTGAGGGGTAGTTTTCTTGGAGACAATGTGCATATAGTGGAACGTCGATGCTGAGGATGGGGGTGGGGACAATAGTGGTGAGGAACACTGGGGAGAGATCTGGCAAGGGAGTTCGGTTGGCCCAGCGAGGGGCAGAGGGAGAGGAAGGGTTTCCCCATCCAGGGAAGGGGAAATGGAAGGATGAGGTAAGGGGGTCATAAACTGTGGATGAGTGCAATGCTATGGCAGGGAAGTCTATAGGTAAATCCTTGGCAGACATAACATGGTCAGAAAGGGGGGAAGAGATAGGAGGAGACAAACATAATGAAGACATGATAGAGATAGAGATAGAGACGGGGGAGGTAGATATGATGGTTTTCTTTTTTTTATAGTACTATGAAGGGGAGAGAGAAAAAGGGGAAACTAAGTAGGGAAGGTGTGGGGGTTTGCCTTTTTGTAAGCAGCTAGGGTAGTCCATGCATGTTTGAGTTCCTTTTCAGGAAGCCAGGAGTCATCGTCAGCAGAGTAACCTTTCCATCTGACCAGATAGTGGTGCTTATTCAAAGCTCCTGTCATATCCCAGATTTTCACCAAGTTCATTCTGACCCTTTGAACCTATTTCCAGTCTTGCACTCGACAACTCTGATGCTATCTTGCTCGGAGCCCAACTCCGAGACTCTGGAAGATGTACTTAGAATTCTGATATATCTCTCCATTCCTGTTACGTTAGTCTTTCTCCATTCATATTAGTTTCACCCTTGTCTCTCCTCTGTTCCTATACACACAGCTCTGGCCTTTACATATCCAGTGTACTGCTTCAGCTCATGTATGACTCCAATTCTGTTAACTTAGCAATCTGCTACAAAGACTCTTAGTAATACTCCTCCAAACTCCATATATAAACTTGTAGAAACATCATGTACTTTCCTCAGTTCAAATATCGATTTATTCCCAACTCCTGATCCTCAGATCCTCTCTGATAAACTCTTCTGAACAACCAAGGGTCTTGATGACTCTTTCCCTTCTCCTTGTCACTGTCCTCATTGTTGTTTACAACATCAAGTGCTGTAGAGATCCATAGGTCTCTATGGTCATATATGTTAAAACCGGGCCAACTCCAGAGCTAACTCCGAAACTTCGGAGTTACACTGGGGGCCAGGGCTTGGCTTCACTGTATGTGGTGCACCCTTGCTTAGAATCATTGCCCCAATTTCAGAGGCCGGAGTTTGGAGGTTTGGAGGGGTCGCACTCAAAGTTGTAAACAACAACGAGGACAACGACAAGGAGGGGAGAGAAAGTCTTCAAGACTTCTCAGGGATTCAGAGAGGTTTGTCAGAGGGGATCTGAGGATCAGGAGTTGGGAATAAGTTGGACTGATCAGAGATCAGGAGTTGGGAATAGTCAATATTCAAACTGAAGAATATACAGAGTATTTCTATGAGTTTATATATGGAGTTCGGAGATGTATTAGTAAGAGTTCTTTGTAACAGATTGGTAAGTAAGTCAGAATCGGAAGATAAGTAACCAGAGCTGTACACTGGAAGTATGGAGAATGGAGCGGTGTACATAGCATCAGAGGGGAAACAGGAGCGAGACTAATACATATGGAGACAGAGTAACATAGAAGGAATGGAGAGTGACATACGAAGGTTTTCTGAGGACATCTCTGAAGTCTCGGAGTTGGGCTCCGAGTGAGATGGCGTCGGAGTTGGTGGATGCAAGACTGGAGATGGTTTTGGAGAATCAGAGTGGACTTGGTTAAAATCCGGTATGTGACAGTATAGCACTATTTCAACAGGTTTTACCATCATCATATCACCATCCCTGTTGTTCATTCCACCCGCCATCCAATCCAGAGCTGGTCCCATCCATTGTAGTCCAGTAGTCTGAGTAAGTCTGCCTGGTCATATACTAGACTGGTTCTTGGTTGTATCGTCACCCCTTCTTTACCAGTCTTTTTAAGACCTTTCCATACAATTACACATACTGTTTATATCACCCCACATTTAGTTACATTTGTATTAGTTCATCCAGATTCGTCCAGACTATAAGTACTCTGTACTTAGGATTGCATAATCCAGTTTCCTTCATGTTGGATTCTCATCACGCCACCATATCCATCTGAATGGTCTCTGGCCCATCACCATCATTGTTCGTCATGTCCCCAACACTTCCTGCTTGTCATCTTCTCTACTCCTGTCATATCCTGGATTTTCACCAAGTCCACTCTGACCCTCCGAACCCATCTCCAGTCTTGTACTCACCAACTCCAACATTATCTTGCTCGGAAGCTCAACTCCGAGACTCCAGAGGTACCCTTAGAATATTCCTGTATGCCTCTTCATTCTTGTTACGTTAGTCTCTCTCCATTTGTATTAGTCCCACTTCTCTTTCCCCTCTGATCCTATGTACACAGCTCCGGCCTTCACATATCCAGTGTACAGCTCTGGTTTACTTACATTCCGATTCCGACTTACTTACAAATCCATTACCAAGAACTTTACTAATACATCTCCGAACTCTGTATATAAACTCGTAGAAACACTCTGTATATTCTTCAGTTCGAATATCGATTTATTCCCAACTTCTGATCTCTGATCCCGACTATTCCCAACTCCTGATCTCTGTCTTGAAGACTTTCTCTCCCCTCCTTGTCGTTGTCCTCATCATTGTTTACAACTTTGAGCACAACACCTCCGAACCTCTGAACTCCGGCCTCTGAAATCGGGGCAATGATTCTAAGCAAGGGCGCACCACATACGGTGAAGCCAAGCCCCGACCCCCAGCTTAACTCCGAAGTTTCAGAGTTAGCTCCGGAGTTGACCTGGCTTTAACAGTATATTTGAACTCAAATCTTGCTTCAGAATCCACTTATGACTACTCACACCACTCATGCTCAGACCTGCACCTTAGGCGCAAACCCTCCCCCATCCCCACGAATCAACCCACTCAGCATGTTCAGCAGCAGTTGACGAGGTCCAGAACTCGTCAACCAATTCCACAGCTTTTCAGCTCACTGAACTCCGGTCTCCATTTCACAAGGCCATGCCACTCCATTGTCCCCAACTCTGGGAGCATGCATTGTTGAGCTTGAACTCAATAACAAAACGAAAGACTCCTTCCTGCTTTCCAGTCAGACCTCCAACCATAGAGGGCCTGACTTCCATACCCCTCTGAACAACGGTGGTCCTCCGGAAGACCCAGATTTCCCTGGAGATAACCCGTCTGATGAAGAACCCAAAGACAATGAATCATTGGACTCCGAAAACAAGTTCATCCCTCGAGACACCCTCGCTCAGCTCACGAGTGCCATTCAAGGCCTCGCTTGCTCCACTCAGTGTCTGACCTCCGAATCCACCCCCTGAACCAAAGTCTGGGAGCCCGACCAGTTTGATGGGACAGATCCCCAAAAACTCTGGGTCTTCCTGGTTCAATGTGAACTAAACTTCCAAGATTGCCTGAAGGCATTCAGGACGGATCGCACCAAAGTCACCTTTGCATAGTCCTACCTGAAGGGCATGGCTCTGGAATGGTTCAAACCAGACCTCCTCCAGATGGAAGATCCCGCGCTCCATCCACTCTGGATGGATGATTTCAAGGAGTTCGTCCTAGAACTCCAAACCAACTTTGGACCGCATGACCCCATTAGAGATGCAGAACACCAGCTCGACCACCTGTCCATGAAGGACAGTCAACACATCAATAAATACGTGGTAGAGTTCAACCACATTGCTTCGCAAGTCCAGGGCTATGAAGAAGGTGCCCTATGGCACCATTTCTACAACAGTCTTCCCAACTGCATCAAAGATGAGATCTCTTGTGTTGGGAAGCCCAGCACCCTCTCCAAACTCCAACACCTCGCCCAGGCTATCGACACGCGCTATTGGGAGCGCAAGTCCAAAATCAGCCGGCAAGTGAAACCCTCTCAGGCCCCAACTCCGAAGTCCTCCAACAAGTCATCTACCCCCACATCATCACCCTCTCCACGCCCTTTTGGTGGCTCCAAGGACTTGAAGGAGTCCAAGGGCAAGGGCACCATCACAACTCCGAAACTGGACTTATCGTCCAAATTAGGAAAAGATGGCAAGCTCACTACCGAAGAACGCAAGCACCGTTTCGATAACAAACTATGCATGTTCTGTGGGCTCGCAGGCCACATGGCCAAGGACTGTTCCAAGTCCTCTTCCCACACATCAAAGGCCTGCGCTGCAACCACAACTCCGGGAACTAAACTGGACACCTCCACTCCAGAGGCAAAAAAATAGTCAGCAACCTCCCCAACTCTGCATGAGTAGGAGGTTGCATTGACCCTGAACATGCACCAAAGGAGATCCGTCTCAATGCATCCGCTCTTTCAGATTCCAAGTCACTTATGCCTTCCGTCTCTCTTGTATCTTATCCGATCCCTTCCTTCCCCACGCTTGTAGACTCCGGATCCTCCAATTGTTTTATCGATACTGCATTCATAAATAAAAATAATCTTTCAACCTACCCTGTACCTCCATTGCAACTCCAACTATTCGACGGAACCATGAACACCATCATCGCTCGAGCTATCAACCTCTCCATCCACTTTCAAACTGGTGACATCACTCCGATGACATTCTATGTCACTCTGCTGGACTCCTTCTGTTCCCTTGTTCTAGGACACAACTGGCTCACCCACCACAATCCATTGATTGATTGGGTTTCAAGCAGTATATCGTTCTGTTCATCTGGACAAGATTTGCCAGCAACTCCGAGCTCTCCTCCAAAGCCCCAGGAATCACTTCCCCTGGCTGACACCACACCCTCTGATACACCATGCTTCTCCGAGCATCAGGCTCCGCCTATCGCTATCATCAGCACACCTGCCTTTGCCCTGGCTTGTCACCTGCAAGGCTCCATGCAGTTTAGTATGCAGATCTGGCCCTAGGAGAGCGATCTCTGGGCTTCCTGTGTCTCCTCTGATCCAATCGATCTTTCTAGCATCCCTCTGGACTACCATGACTTCGCGGACGTTTTCAGTAAAAGCAAGGCTTCCATCCTTGCTCTGCACTGCTGTAGAGAGCCAAAGCTCTCTATGGTGGTATACACCATTCCTACGAGTTTTCAATGACTCCCAGTCACTCCACTTCAATGGTAGAACCATCTCCGGACCGTCTGACCTGGTCCGGACTACTTTCCCGCGCCGGTCCGGAACTCCGGATGAACTCCGGACAGTCTCCCAGTCTACATCTCCCTGGTTGTTCCATATTTACTTCGGACACTTTCATACTACATCATAACTGTTTCATCACCATGTCGCTTCGTTTTATAGTTACAGTTCATCACCTATTTGTCCCTGACAGTCCTGGGAAATGCCCAGACTATAAAGCTTTGTAGTATTTCTTTGAAATACATCTTTCGAGATCATTGTTTCACCTTTGTATCATCGCACACATGTTCCTATGCACTCGAATCACCCACGCATGCATGAACAACTTCACCGCCGTCTACTCCTATCACTCTATGATGCCCCGAACACCTACTGCCCCAACGACACGACTCCAGACTCCTGGACTTCCGGACTTTCCCGCGCTCACTCCGGACTTCCTCCGGACTTCATTTTCACCCATTCTATCACTTCTGGCACTTCACCTCTGCCTTGAACCCTCTTTGGGGACGAACCCATCGCACCCCACATCCTTTGGAAGTACTCCCAGAGTACTTTTGTGTTTTACACCACAAACATGACCTAAAGATCGACCTAGAGAAAGGAGCCTCACCTCCTCTCGGGACTACGTACTCCCTTTCTCCCTCTGAACTCGAGTCACTCTGTGCATTCCTCAATGAGCACCTTGCAATGGGGTTCATCCGTCCCTCTTCCTCTGCTCACGCTGCTCCGGTCCTCTTCGTCCACAAGAAGGATGGTTCCCTCCATCTTTGCGTCGACTTCAGAGGACTAAACAAGATCATGAAGAAAGACTGCTACCCACTTCCCCGAAGCTCCGACCTCCTTGACACTCCGAGCCGCGCTAAAATCTACACCAAAATCGACCTCCAGCATGCCTATCACTTAGTCCGAATCACTGAGGGAGATGAATGGAAGACGTCTTTCCGGACGCACTATGGCTCCTATGAGTGGCTTGTGATGCCATTTAGCCTCACCAATGCCCCTGCAGCCTTCCAGCGGTTCATCAACACTGTTACAATTTTCTTTCCATCTCATTGTGTTCTTCTAGTCCAGTTTTCCTCTCTTCTCTCTTACTATGGACAATGAACTCCTTGAGCTAGTACAGCCTACCTCTTCGTAGGCAGGCCATCCTTGCTATTTCTTACCTATCTCTTCTAGTTCATCTCGCTCTCGATGCCACTCTCCACGGACCACCCTTCTAACTAAGTTCTCTCATACTTAGTCATTTTCCCTATTTCTCCCTCTGTTCATGTCATGGTCTGTGCATGGGAATCCCCTCTTCCATCTTACTATAATTACCAGTCATTGGTCACATGTATTTCCCATTCTCGATCTGTGCAATACTAGTGTAACAACCTGAGTCCTCTTGTCCCTTTCCTAGTTCTTAGTGACTCTAAGAACTCGGCCTAGTCCCAGCCCCAGAAACTCCACTCATAGTCCTAAGTGTCGTCTACCAGACATTGGTCTCTTCGTGAGTATCGCCTGGTAATCAATCCTTCCTAGCACCTCTGTCTCTAGCTATGCTATGCATAACAAACACCATCTTTGCAGATCTACTCAACGTTTGTGTTATAGTCTATTTGGATGACATTCTAATCTACTCCGAAGACCCGGCCTCCCACAAGGAGCATGTCTGAGAGGTCCTCCAAAGACTCCGAAAACACACTCTTTACGCCAAACCTGAGAAGTGTGAATGGAACACCGATTCCACCGAGTATTTGGGCTACTGCATGTCACCCTCCAGCCTCTCCATGTCCTCAGACAAAGTCAAAACCATACAGGAGTGGCCAGAACTTTGGAAGGTTAAGAATATCCAGTCCTTCCTCGGATTCACAAATTTCTATAGATGCTTCATCAGTAACTACTCCGATATCATTGTTCCTTTAACTCACCTCACTCGTAAAGGCACTCCCTGGTCCTTCTCCGAAGAATGTCGTTCCACCTTCCGACTCCTGAAGAAAGCCTTCACTACCACCCCCATCCTTACTTATTGGGTCCCAGATGCTCCAATAATCGTTGAGACCGATGCCTCCGACTATGCCATCGCTGGAATCATCTCCATCCAATGTCCAGATGATGAAGTCCAACCAGTCTCCTATTATTCGTGCACACTCTCAGCCCCTGAGCTCAACTACGACACCCATGATAAGGAACTCCTCGCCATCCACGAAGCTTTCCAGACTTGGCAGCACTACCTGGAAGGCTCCAGAACTCCGGTTGACATTGTCACGGATTACAAAAACCTCGAATACTTTGCTACTACCAAACTCCTGACTCGGCAGCAAGCCCACTGGTCGGAGTTCCTTTCACAGTTCAATATGATTGTCCATTTCTGTCCCGGACACCTTGGTGCGAAACCTGATGCCCTCACTAGATGCTGGGATGTCTATCCCAAAGAGGGGGATAAGGACTATGCTCGCATCAATCCACACAATTTCTGTCCTGTTTTTACACCAGAACAGCTTACTGCATCCCTCTGAGCTACCTACCTCACTGTTCCCGTCCTCCAAGCAAGCACCCTATTTGACACTGAACAACTCCATAATGACATCCTCGCTGCTCTCCCCTCCGACCCTCTGGCCGAAATCCATATGACCACCTCCGAACCCTCTGACTCTCATTGGTCAGTTGACTCTGATGGTTTCCTCCATCTGGACAACCGGATATATGTTCCCAACACTAATGACCTCTGACTCCGAGTCCTCCAATACAAACATGATCATCCAATCTCTGGACATTTCGGACAGAACCGCACTCTAGAACTCATCCACCGTGAATACACCTGGCCAGGAATCAGAACTTTTGTCAAGGAATACGTTTCCTCCTACACCTCCTGTGCCTGTGCAAAGATCCCTAGACACTGGCCCTATGGGTTACTCAAACAGCTCCCCATCCCTGAGAAGCCATGGAACTCCATCTCCATGGACTTCATCGAACAACTCCCTTCCTCCTCCGGATTTACAGCTATACTCGTCATTGTGGATTGTTTGTCCAAACAATGCATATTCGTCCCAATGCACAACATGATCACATCTCTGGAGTTAGCAAAGTTATTCCTGCTCCACATATTTTCTAAGCATGGAGTTCCCTCCCACATCACCTCTGATAGAGGCTCCGAGTTTGTGTCTCATTTTTTTAGGTCCCTCGGAAAAGCCCTAGACATCCGCCTCCATTTCACCTCCGGTTACCACCCAGAAGAAGATGGTCAGACAGAATGCATGAACCAAACCCTTGAGCAGTACCTCCGAGTGTATTGTAACTACCAATAGGACAATTGGTCCGAACTCCTGCCCCTCGCAGAGTTCGCCTACAACAATGCTCTGAGTGCTACCACAGGGGTATCACCATTCTTCACCAATAAAGGCTACCACCCAAACATCACTGTACACCCCGAAAGAGACCTTACCTCTGCTCAAGCTCGTGAGTACTCTGTCAACCTAGATTCCCTCCATCAGTTCCTCTGAGAAGAAATGGCCCACACCCAAGAGTGATACCAAGGACCTGCAGACGCTAAACGGATGCCTGCACCAGACTTCAAAGCCGGTGATCAGGTACTTGTCAAAGCCAAGTACTTCTGGTCCACAAGGCCCTTGAAGAAACTCTCTGAAAAGAACCTTGGACCTTATACCATCGTCACTCAAGCAGGAACCCATTCTTTCACCCTCTGACTCCCTGACTCCATGAAGTCCATACACCCTGTTTTCCATGTATCCCAACTGGAACCCTCAATACCAAACACCATTTCCAACCATAATCAACCTCTGCCACCTCTGGTCGAAGTAGACAGAGAACTGGAGTTTGAGATCTCCGAAATTCTTGACTCCAAGATAGATCATCGCTGAAGAAACTGTAAGCTCCTCTACCTAGTATGCTGGTCCAGATATGAAGGAACTGATGATGAAACCTCCTGGCTACTGGCCACGGAACTCAGTCATGCCTCCGAACTTGTCCAAGATTTCCATCTCCAGTATCTGGACAGGCCCGGACCTCACTCCAAACAATGACGAGGAAGCACATTATATTTTCAAAGGAAGACAAATAATTACAGTCTATTTACATGTACTCTGACACCCCAGAGCTCTCCCTCGCTATGAGCTCCACTTCCTCCTTGCCTAAATCCTCTCTGAGCCCTTCCAGCTCCTCCGGCTCCATCTCCGAGTCTTCCTCCAATTCTTCCTCCAACTCCTCCGATTCCCTTTCGCCATACACCTCTTCTGCCTTCAGCTCAACCAATTGCGCCAGCAGCTGGTTCTGGCGATCCATTCTTCACCCGTTCATTAATGCCACCTGATGGAATTGCTTGAGGGCCTCCATGACCCCCTGAAGCACCTCCACCCAGGTCCCTTTGCCCTCCAAAATCTCCGATGCTGCACTCAGACCCACTTCGGGCTTTTTGACTCTCGCCTTTTTTGCCCCCTCCAGTTGTGCCATGTCCTCCACCTGGCGTTTCTTGTGCCTCTCCACCTTCCCCTCTGCTCCTGGTCGCATGCATTTGACCTTGACCTCATGGCAGTCCATACAAGATGTGGACTTGCTGGGGCTGAGTACGCACTCGATGTTACGATCCATGGTGGATCGCCCCTTTTTCCTTTTCCTTTTCCTTTTCTTTTTCCTTTCACCTAGCTAAGTCCTCTATCATCTCTCGTCTTATCTCGGACTTAGGAACTCCGTCTACACCTCGAGTTCCGCTTCCCCAGTTCCTTCCATTCCATCTTATCTCAGAACCGTTGTATTATTAGAAACTGACTCGTTGTGACTCATCCCTATCTACGGATGACTCACTCCTTATCTCAGGTTCACTAAGAACCCATTACCTAAGCATCTTGGCATATGTACTTATAGCATCCCTCCCACCATGTATTTTCCTTAGCTTAGTCTACTCAATTCTACGAGCTCTAAGCCCACTCCTCGCTCCCTTCGTTATGGTCTGTAATCCACACACTGAGACTATGGGTCACCCCTAGGTCTCCACCTTGTACCTTCGTCCCAGACTTAAGGAAACCCCTTGAAGTCTACCCGCAGGCCGTTTGGCGTTGCTTCCGTTCAAGGTACCCCCTTGAATGCGTGTCTCCAAAGTCCTCTGTCAGAATACCCTGCATATCCTCCCTCGTCTTCGTATCCACATAGAAGCTCACTTTGAGTCCCCGCTGGTATTCCATAGCCCAGCATAACAAAAGACTAAGCTCTCCCTCTACAGACGACTTTCAGGTCGCTCTACCTCACCCGCTCCCGCCTTCAGTCTGAACGGGGTTACTCCCTGGACAACTGTGCACCCCCTTCCCACGATCAGCCTGTATGGGGTAATTCCCTGGGCACTGTGCCACCATTAGCTCCCACTGGTTCCTATCCCGAGGTACGCCCGAACAAGGCCAGTCCTCCCCTGAACCCTCGTCCCCCTCGTCCCTCAAACACTCTGACCCCGACGTCAACCCCACCTCTCTCCAAGAGGAAGAAGACACTATCCACCTTGCCAAAGGACTCTCCAGACAACTTAGTATTCCGCGAGTTCCTTCCCCTGAGACTCCCACTTCCTGTTACAATTTTCTTTCCTCATCATCGTTTCCTCTTGTTCGTACATTTCTCATCCCTAGTCTCTTACCGAGGACGTCGCGTCTCTTGGGCACAGGAGGTCTACCTCTTCATTGGAGGACCCTCTACGCTATCTCTGGTTTGTTTTCCTTAGGACTCCATCACCCAGCCCTTATTCTGGACAATCCTCTCCTAACTAAGTTCTCTCATACTTAGTCGTATCCTAGTTTTACCTGGTCCGTGCGTGAGAAGTCTCCCTTTCTTTCTTGTATATTAAACTCGCTACTCCTGTACCCCGGTTCCCTATTCTTGATCTGCGCAATATTAGCGTATCTCTTGAGTCATCCCAAGTCCCTCTAAGCTCAACTACCCTAGTGATTCTAGGGCAGTCTCCTTGTCCAAAGTCTCTATCAGACGTCGGTCTCTTCGTGAGTATCGCCTGTAGACGACTCCCACTACCTTGAGCCCTCCTTAGTACGCTACGCGTAACACTTCCACTGCCATGCAACCGAGCATGTCTATCCCTACCAGACCTCCTAAACCACCTGCCCTCACAGGCTTCCCTCTCGCTCGCACGCACCCAGCCTTCGCACCCTTGCCCTTGCCCCCACCAACTATGTCTTCAAAGGAACTCCGTCTTGGAGCCCCAGAACCCTTCGATGGGTCCTATGATAAATCCAAACAGTGGTTCAACACTGTTCAGTTCTACCTCCTTGTCAATGCCGACATCTATGACACTGACACAAAGAAAATCACATTCACGCTTTCTCATATGACCAAAGGGTCTGCCGCCATCTGGGCAGCCATCTTCCGACAAAAATGTTGTTCTGCCAGAACAATTAACCTAGGTACTGTCGCCACCTTCGCCACTGAATTTCAAGCCGCCTTTAAACACCAGGACTCTATCAGAAATGCCATCGCCTGGCTTTCCACCACACATATGCAAAAGAAGAAGGAAGGACTCTCCCCGACCCTCCTCAACTACATCGCCACTTTCCATAGCAAGGTCACAGTTGCTCAAATCACGGACGACAATGTCCTCATCGCCTACTTCGCCGCCGGACTACCATCGTCCATCATGTATAAAATCTACGCGATGGAAACCCCTCCCACCACCATCGCTGACTGGTACACTAAAGCTATGCACTTCAACAACATGTGGACCCATGCCCACGAAGTTGCCTCCAGGTCCGGAGCAACACGTGTGAAGGACTTCACCTTTACCTCAAAAGCCCGAGTCGACCCCAATGCTATGGATGTCGATGTCATACGAACAATTTCCAAATTGACCCCCGAAGAAAAGCAAAGGTGTATCAAGAACAACCTCTGCTTCAGATGCTGCCAAAGCGGCCACTCCTCCCGAAACTGCCCAGCCTTCTCTTCACAGGTACCAAAGGCCTCTCGCCCACCTACCAAGAAGGTGGCGGAGGTGACCGACGATGAAGAACTACCTCACCTCCAAGAGGTTGAGGATGACGAAGAAGACGAAAATCGGTAAAAGCCGTATTCCTCCAGGATTTTTAGAAAGGAAGCCTACCTCGACGTTAGCCTCTTCCTATGTCGCTTCTGTACTTGTAAAAGCTGTGACTAAATCAATGATCATTCTGGTCCAAGTCATATGCCCTTCGTACACCTTGAAAACCGTCGATATCAGAGCGCTCGTTGACAGTGGCGCCAGCATCTCCTGCGTCAACTACAACTTTGTCACAAAACACAAACTCCCCGCCACAAAGCTTACCATTCCTATCCTTGCCAAAAACGCAAACGAAACTACCAACCATCAAGGGAAGATTACCCACACGTGCTCCCTCTTCCTCAACATCGAAGGACTCGCCCAAAAAGTCCTCTTCCACGTCATGCACCTAGGATGTGACAACCTCATCCTAGGACTCCCCTGGCTCCGCGCCGCCAATCCAAACATTGACTGGACAACTCGCACCCTGACTCTCAATGAATCCATCGATCAGTCGAAACTCCTCCATCATGAACACAAGAAAGACCTGGAATGACATAACAAGGTCTTTACCTTTCCTATCCATGAACCGGACTCCATCCCTGTCCAAACTATCTCTCATGACCACCTCCACAACTACCTCGACCGGGAAGTAGAGGAGAGATACCTCAACATCGCCATCCGCAATCACTCAGTCTTCTGCATCATCCGTTGCGGATCCCGATTCCTCCACACCTCACAGATAGCCAAGATCACCAAGGCTACCGAACTTGCCAGAGAAGAAGCCCTCGCCACCCCAAAAACCTCCCTACCCCCAGAGTATGCCGAGTTCAGCTCGGTCTTCTCCCAAGAAGCCGCAGACCACCTCCCTCCATCCAGACCTTACGACCATAAGATCTCCCTAAAACTGGACTTCACCCCCAACATTGGGAAAATCTACCCTCTCTCCCCCAATGAGAAAACTGCCATGGACAAGTTCATCGATGAGAACCTCACTGCTGGGAAAATCTCCCCTTCAAAATCTCCCCAAGCCTCACCCTTCTTCTTTGTCCACAAGAAAGACGGAGGATTGCGTCCCTGTCAGGACTACTGAAAACTCAATGAGGCGACCGTGCGCGATGCCTACCCACTCCCTCTCATCTCCGAACTCATCGACAAACTCAAAGATGCCCACAAATTCACCAAATTTGATGTCTGATGGGGATATAACAATATCCAAATCGCCCCAGAAGACCGATGGAAAGCAGCCTTCGTAACCCACCGCAGCCTTTTTGAACCAAATGTCATGTACTTCGGACTTACTAATTCCCCGCTACCTTCCAGAGATTTATGAATGACTCCTTCAGAGACTTAATCACCGAAGGATGGCTCATCATCTATATGGACAACCTCCTTATCTTCTCCCCCAATGAAAAAACTCACACTGACAGAACCTGCCACATCCTCCAACGTATGATGGAGCTCGACCTCCACCTTAAACTTGAAAAATGTAAGTTTGCCACGGACGAGGTAGAATACCTCGGCCTCATTGTCAAACTGGGTCACATTGCTATGGATCCCGTCAAACTAGAGGGCATCTCCAAATGGCCCACACCGACCACCCTGAAACAAGTCCGTTCTTTCCTAGGATTTGCTAACTTCTACAAGAGATTCATCCAGGGGTACTCCACCACCACACGACCCCTAATTGACCTCACGAAAAAGAACCAACCATGGCAATGGTCCCCTGCCTGCCAGGATACCTTCAACTCTCTCAAGGACACCTTCCAGTCTCAACCCATCCTACAACTTCCCAATACTGGTGCCCAATTCGCAGTTGCCACTGACGCCTCCAAATTCGCCTCCAGCACCATCCTCCAACAGCTCGACCCCAACGGAGAATGGAAACCTTGCTCCTACATCTCCCAATCGTTCAACCCCGCCGAATGAAACTATGACATCCATGACCACGAACTCCTCGCCATCATGTGCACTCTCTCAGCCTGGTGTCACTACCTCCAAGGCGCCCCCTTCCCCATCAAGGTCTTCACCGATCATCGAAACCTCACTTACTTCCGCAAACCCCAAGATCTTAACTGATGACAGGCACGCTGGCTACTTGACCTCGCAGACTATGACCTCGAGTTCTCCTACACCCCCACTGCCAAACTCACCACCCCCGATGCTCTATCCTGTCGCCCCGACCACGATTCCCCCGAAATGGACAACTCCGCCATTACTCTCCTCCCTGAAACTGCGTTCATTACATCCGTCGACACCCTCCTCGCTAAACAAATCTCCAACAAATGCACCATCGACCCCACTGCCCTCCAAGCTATTCAATCCCTGTCCACACCACTCCCCACATCCTTCCGAGCCTGCTTCTCCCCCTGGCAGTCCATTAACAGTGCTCTCATGTTCCACGGCCGTCTCTACATTCCCCCCAACTCCCGCCAAGTGGTCTTGGCCAAACACCACAACCATCCCACCGCCGGACACCCTGGCTACTTGAAAACTCACCAACTCATCGCCGCCGAGTGTTGGTGGCCTGGCCTCGCTGCCCACGTCCGCAACTATGTCTCCGGTTGCGCTGTCTGCCAACAGAACAAAACCAACACCCACCTGACCAACCCCCCTCTTACACCTATTCGCTCCTCATGCACCTGTCCCTTCCAACAGATCTCCTGCGATCTCATCACTGACCTACCCATCTCCAACAGATTTGATAGTCTCCTGGTCGTGGTCGACCACGGCCTTACGAAGGGGGTAATTCTCTGCCCCACAAAGAAAACTGTTACTGCCGACAGGATCGCCACCCTGTTCACCCACAAGGTCTACTCCCGGTATGGACTCCCGGACAAGATTATCTCCGACTGAGGCCCCCAATTTGCCTCCATGTTCTCCAGAGAACTTGGAAGAATCCTCAACTACAAACTCGCCCTCTCCACTGCCTTCCACCCTCAGACCGACGGAGAAACCGAGAGGGTCAACCAAGAAATAGAGACCTACCTCTGCATCTTCTGTGGAGAAGACCCCACCTCGTGGGCCAGTAAGATTTCCCTAGCCGAGTTCACTCACAACCACTGCCCCCACTCGGTTACTAACAAATCCCCTTTCTTCCTCCTCATGGGGTATGAACCTAACCCTCTACCCACTCTAGTCCTGCACACCAACGTCCCCACCATTGAAACCCGACTCCAAGAACTCTCTTCTGCCCGAAACGAAGCCCTCACTTCCCACGAACTGGCTCGCCAAGTAATGGCCAGTCGGAACAAACAACCCTTTACCCCTTTCAGTAAAGAAGATAAAGTATGGCTCGAAGCCAGGAACTTTCGCCGGGAATTAGCCAACCCTAAATTTGCCCCTAAAAGAGAAGGACCTTTTGTCATCACTGACGTCCTATCTCCTGTCTCTTATCGTCTAGCCCTCCCCAAAACATGGAAACTCCACCCCACGTTCCACGCTTCTGTCTTATCGCCCTATCGCCAAAATGCCGTCTATGGCCCCCATTTCAAAAAGAACCCGCTGGAGCTCATCAGCAGACAAGCGGAATACGAAATTGAGAAAATCATACGTCACCATGGTGCTTCAGATAAGCACCACTATCTAGTCCGGTGGAAAGGATACTCCACCGATGATGACTCCTGGCTCCCTGAAAAGGATTTCAAACACGCACGGACCCTTCTCCTCATGTATAAGAAAGCACACCCCCATGCCTTCTCCCCTTAGTCTACCTCCCTCTCTCGTCCCTCCTCTTAAAAACACAGAAAGAAAAGAAAACAAAGAAAACCATCAAAAATACCTACTATGTCGTCCATTACTACCGTATTGTCTCTCTGTTCTTCTCCCCCTCTCTCTTCTCCGTTAACTGACAAACACAACGTCGTCCTCGCTGAGGACCTACCCATAGATTTCCCTACGATAGCTTCACATGCGTCCACCATATATGATCCCATGACCTCTTCCTCCTGTACACCTTCCCCGGGATGGGGATCGCCTGCTGCTGGTCCCCCATGTTGGGGAGACTGCTCCCCCAAATTACCACCAGTCTCCCTGGCCACCATCATGCCGACACCTATTCTAAGTGTCGATGTACCTATTAACGCCCACCACCTTCAGGAAGACTACCCTTCCTGAGACGACCTTCAGAGACTTGCATCAGCCTTGACCGACTCCCACCTCCTCATCCCTATGCAATCCCTCGTCGAGGATGCATCCCCTTTGGAGCTTGTCTCCAAACTTTACTTGCAGATTGCCCGGCTCGGCCTCATCCCCCCTAACCCTTCCGATGCGCAACGTGCCTGCCTCCACACCGTCCTCTCGTCCATCTACCGAGACGCACGTGCCATATCCCTCCTCCTAGCCTACCAACTCGGAGCGCTTGAATTCTTCCAGGACCTCGATGTTACAATTTTATTCCCTCATCATCGATTCCTACTATTCGTACACTTTTCGTCGTTAGTTTCTTATCGAGGACGTCGCGTCCTTCGAGCACAAGAGGTCTACCTTATGATAGGAGGCCCATCTATGCTCTCCCTAGTATGCTTTCCTTGAACTCTCACTACTCTCTCTCTCTCCCTCGCCAGGACTTTCCTCTCCTAACTAAGTTCTCTCATACTTAGTCGTATCCCTGTCACTTACTTAATCCCCTCAGTCCGTGTGTGGGAAATCCCCCTCTAGTATATAGTCTTGTGTCCCTGTATTTCCCTTCTCTATTCTTGATCTGCGCAATATTAGCATATCTTCTTGAGTCACTCCTAAGTCCCTCTGAGCTTAACCACCTTAGCGACTCTAAGGACAGCTCCATTTCTCTAGGTCCTTATCAGACGTCGGTCTCTTCGTGAGTATCGCCTGAGAAGTCGACCCTCGCTACCTCGAGACCTCCCTAGTACGCTACGCGTAACAAAAGATCAAGAATCTCCTCTGGTCCCACCTGTCTAGGTGTAGGACCCACCAATCCTCACCACGTCGTACCGAGTACCTGAGGAAGAAGACTCGGACCTCCCAGACCTCACCAGATACAGAACCTCTCGACGAATCACTGGCTCAAGTAGATCCCCACTAGATCCATCCTTTGTGGGAAGAACCCCCCCTCGCCCCTCACCCGCACCACTCAGCCAACCCCCTCGCCAACCTAGCCCACCCCCGCGCCAACCCAACCCACCCTCACGACAACCCAGTCCAATCAACTTCTCCCGCTCACCATCCCCAGTCATGCCCTCGGAACTCAAAGCTGCTCTCCCGGCCGATTTCACCGGAGCCTCCTCTGACGTCTCTCAGTGGATGAAGGCCATGAAGGCTTACTTCCTCATCAATGATAGCCTCTACCCGGGAGATCCCGAAAAGATCATGACCACACTCAATAGGATGCCCACTGGTCGAGGAGCATCCTTTGCAGAAGCCTGGTATGACAAGATGGCCGACCCCAACGTCACCACTGGGAAGACCTTCCTCGACTTCACCAAAGACTTCGAGACCACCTTCTTTCCATACGATGTAAAAGCCACCGCCCGCCTAGAACTAGCCAAACTACGCCAGAAAATCACCCGCTCCCATGACGGGTTCCAGCAATACATCACCGATTTCCAGAACCTAGCTGGAAAGTCCGACATCACGGACAAAGCCACCCTCATCGACCATTTCGCCCTAGGACTCGATCAACAAATCACTACCATGATCCTGTCCATGGGGACCGTCCCCACCACCATCACCGAATGGGTAATGAAGGCCAAAACCTTCCATGCCCAGAAGATGAGAATTCAAGCCCTCCGCACTGGAACGACCACCTCCCCCTTTTCTTTTAACAACTCGCGCACCCCTAGCAAAGATCCCAACGCCATGGAAGTGGACTCGACCACCACCCTAACCAAACTCACCCCCACCGAACGAGCCAAATGCATTAAGGAAGGACGGTGCTTCCGCTGTCGAACCATCGGGCATGACGCCCGCAACTGTAAAAAACCTACTGGCCATCCCCAGAACATACGAGCCACCACCCTCGTCCCACCCCCTCCACCGCTCCCACCCCTCGCCCCCACCTCGCCATCCCCCCTCGAACAATACGTGAACTCCCTTCGCACCTCTGGCAAAAATGAGACAGAAATCCTCTCTGTCCTAAAGATGTGTTATGATGAGGACAGGGAAGAAGTCAATGCCGTCCAGTTCGCCAATGTACAAAAGGCGAAGGATTTTTAAGAAGGGAAGCAGCCTCGACGTCTCCTTCCCTAGATTCCCCTCATGTACTCGTAGCATCACAAAAGAATAGAACCTTTCATTTAGATGTCAAAGTACAAAACGTCGAAACCTCTGCCCTCATTGATTCCGGAGCAACCGGAAATTTCATCGACCCTCGCCTCCTACCTCGAGGAAATTTCCATCTCAAGAAACTCCCTCACCCCATCCAAGCTTATAATGTAGACGGAACCCTGAATACATCTGGAAATATCCGCTGGACCACCACTGCCCTCATTTCGAAGGACTCCTTCTCCTCCGTCGAAACCCTCTTCGTTCTACGACAAAAGGAACCCCAGATCATTTTAGGCATACCCTGGCTAATCAAATGGAACCCCAATATAGACTGGAAGGGCCGCACCCTCACTATCTCTAGGTTTCCCCAGAGGGTCGAGAGGACTCTTCGTGAGCGCCCTCCCCTGAAGGAAATTGAAGAGGAGGAGATCTACAAATTAACCATCTCCACTAAAATCGCACAAGGAACCACACCCCTCCCAACTACCGTCCCCGACTTTTGCAAGGAATTCTCTGACGTATTCACCGAATCCTTACACAATGTCCTCCCCATCCATCATCCCTTCGACCACACTATCAATCTCAAGGACTCCTTCATTCTGAAGATAGCCAAGGTGTATCCGCTAAACCCCAAAGAAAGAGAATCCCTCAAGGAATTCATCGAGGAACACCTTAAAACGGGTCGTATCGTTCCATCAAAGTCCCCACAGGCTTCACCCTTCTTCTTTGTTCCTAAGAAAGATGGGACCCTCCGTCCATGTCAGGATTACCGCCACCTGAATGCCCACACCATCCGGAATGCCTACCCCCTGCCCCTCATCTCCGATCTTCTGGAAGACATAAAAGACGCGGACCACTTCACCAAAATGGACATCCGATGGGGATATAACAACATCAGAATCTGCGAATCTGATCAGTGGAAGGCAGCTTTCATCACTCCCCTAGGACTTTTCGAACCCACGGTAATGTTCTTTGGATTCTCCAATGCCCCCTCCACATTTCAATCGTTTATGAACCACATCTTCGCCGATATGATTGCTGAACGCTGGCTAAAAATCTACATGGACGACCTAGGAATCTGTACCAAAGGCCCCCTTTCCCTCCATCATGAACGCACCCGACGAGTTCTCCTCAGATTACGCGAACACAACCTCTCTATCAAACTGTCCAAATGCTCCTTTGACTCCCAAACGATGGAATACCTCGGTCTCATCATTGGAAAGGGAGAAGTGCAGATGGACCCCCACAAAC
>JBBPLO010000051.1:7601-18621 GCA_038089835.1 Retiboletus flavoniger
TCCTAACTATGATTTACAAATACTAATTTATAGTAATTGGCTTTCGGTCACGGGCGGGAGCGCCAAGACGTGAAGCCAGCCAGAAACGGGCCAAGGTCCTAGGCGTGACCCGGGATAGAATTGATGGCAGTAACAGCTCAAAGCGCCGTTTGGCCCCGCTATTGCCAACGAGTGGTCAAATTAACCTTGGCAACACCGCCCGCGGGGGCAGGTATGGCGGCCCAAGGTCAGGGGTCAGGGGCTGAGAGCGGAGGGCAAGGTCAATTTGACCACTCGTTGGCAATAGCGGGGCCAAACAACACGTCAAAGCTGTTACCGGCAGGAAGAGTTTGCCGAGGAGAGCAGCCTGAGGGAGGCCCGGATCAGTTGGTCACATACAGAATAGAGCACCGCAACCATCACTGGCACTGTCGACACATCGCTGCGCTGTGTCACCCCTTTCTATTTTGGCTTCCCCAACGTTGCAACTCATCTCTGCATTCGGTATTACCAGCAGAGGTCGTTGAGAAAACTTGACGACGAGACCGTCGTCTTTGGCTAAGAACTTCACTCGACCTTTGCCCAAATCGGCATCTTCGGTCAAGTTCCCTGAACAACCTTGCAGGGTTCTTTGACCCTTCCTTGTCATTTGCGAGAATGTTGTGCGAGAAAGACCTCTTTCAGTATCGAGGGGTCGTCGTTAAGAAAAACAGACCCGATGGACTGGGACTCCTGTACTAAGCAGAGTTAACAACTTGTCGTCAAGAGGGTAGTATCCTACAAAGTGTGATATTACAAATACGCAAATGTCCAAAATCTCAAATTTCTGCATTCCTCGTCGGTCGATCGCTTGGGTGCTGAACATGGAACTCAAAGACCACGAGCTTCAAGGCGGTTCCTGAATACCTTTTGGAAGCCAGGAGCATGGTCAAAGTCCATGAGATTGAGGTGGTGTCCGGGGACGTCGGTGTACGTTGGCTCCTTACGGCTGAATTTTCGCCATAACTTGATCTCCTTGTTCAACCAATCTTCCTTGGATCCACGAAGCGGAGTGGCGTGGAACACGTCAACGACCGCTAATAGGAACAAGCAATGAGCAATTGTTTCGATGACATGACATGTTAAAGTCTTACAAACTGAACCGCTGGGATTGTACTTCTTCCTACACTCGATAAGCGAACCACCAATTTCGACCCAATGGTCAAGGTCCTCAGGCGTGCCATGTAGCTGGACAAAACGCTCTGAAGGAGCCAATTTCCGGACGGCATCCAATTGGTCCTTGCGAGATAAAGGGCGAAACGACGGTGCGAGCTTGTCCACATCCTGCTGCGACACAAGACCAAGGATGTGGGACATTCTGAGGACATCGATCGTGTGGCCACTCTCACGCATATGGTCAGCAACATATGGGGAAACATCGATGATACCAGTGAATTTGACCTCATCTCCGATAGCCTCGAGACGCTTGGCAACCTCAAAAGCAACGACACCGCCAAACGAGTAACCCGCGATAGCATAAGGACCGCGAGGCTGAGTGCGCTTGACGGCTGCGGTATAGGAGGAAACGATTTCGTCCATAGATGTAAAGCATGATTGGCCGGGCTCGAAACCCCGAGCACGTAATGCATAGAATGGCCGCTCGTTTTCGAAGTACTTGGCGAGGTTCAGAAACCTGAGAACTTCGCCAATAACGCTATGAATCATGAAGATTGGTGTCTTGTTACCGGTAAGGTTGAGGGGTACGACGGGATCGTAGTCTTCCACGTCGATGCCCTTGGACTTCAAAGCATCGATGTAATTCGCGAGACTCGAGACGACGGGGTGCTTCACAATCTGGATGGTCGGAAGGTCTGTGATGTCGAATGCAGACTTAACCTCTTTCTTGAGACAGATGACATGACTGAAGGTACCGCCAAACTGGAAGAAGTTATCCGCGGCAGAGACGTCTGCAACATTCAAGTTGAAGATGTCGGCATAAATGCGCGCGAGCGTTTTCTCGGTCTCGCTCGCAGGAGTGACAAAGGAGGCTCTACGAGCCTCACTGAGAAGCACCTCAGCACGGGCAATATGCTCAGCGAGCTCACCCTGCTCGAACCGTCTGATAAGGCGAGCACGAGAGATCTTCCCGAGCGTAGCCTTCTCCATCTGCTCGAGGGGGATAGGAACGATGTACTGGGGAGGAACCGTGATCATCCTGACAGAAATATCGCGCAGATCACGGTGAGTGGCAGCCAACTTGGTAGAGGCATCCTCGCCGTACAAGTCGAATGAAGGGGAATAGAAGATGATGACACCTTCGGTTTGTTGTCCATGTTCACGATAAAATGCAACGGCAAGGAATGTGTGTGTGACGCCCTTCACGGTCTGGAGATGAGTCTCGAGCTGAGGAATATCGTAGGAAATGCCGTCAATGATAATAGTTTCCTTGATGCGTCCGCTGAGTCTCAGAGAACCATCTCGAATGATACCAGTGTCACCGGTGCGGTACCAACCGCCCTCAACGAACGACGAGTCGGTCGCTTGGACGTCGTTGTAGTACCGGACGAACAGCATGGGTCCGCGAAGCTGAAGCTCTCCACTCTCACCGTCGGGTAGAACGGTAACGCCATCCTCGGGATTGACAATGCGCATATCGCATCCTGGGTTTGGCCCACCGAGTTCTAGGAACCCGAACTTGGGCTCGGAAGCAGAGACATCGGCGGAGTTGCAGACGCATCCAGCACTGCAGAGAGCGTATCAGAGAGAGTAATGCCCCTCGTTATAAAACTCGATACATACCAAGTCTCGGTCATGCCGAAAGTAGGAGAGATGACACAGGAGGGCTCGCGGGCAAGGTTCTTGAACGTAGCAACGAAGGCCTTTAGCGGTCTTTGACACGACCGCCTCACCACCGCTATCTACGCGTTTGATGAAGGACAAATCAAGGGTCCCGAACAGATCGGTTCTCTTTTCCAGTTTCCAGGTAAACTTGGAAAGGAGGAAACTGGGAGCAAAAGTGATATGGATAAACTTTTCTTCAATCAATCGAATGAAACGCAAGGGGTCAGACGAAATGACGGATGCGTGCACATGGACTTGAAAAGCAAAGGTGTTATATTTCCCCCAAAGATGATGTCTGAATGAATAGTCATTTGTTACGCTACATTTGTAATGAGGTTCGTCGGTTTCCCACGACTACCTTAATACTGGAATCTATGTGTTGTTGCCCTCCTGTTAGTGATCCTGGCCCACGCCCCCAGCAACCCGGCCTCTGCCCAAGCCACCATGTTGATTCGAATACGGGTAGGTCACATTGAATCAAAAGGTACTTGTCTACTTCTTTCTGCATGGAGAGCAGCGCAATGACGCGCGTACCAGTCAAACAGTTGCATTTACGGGCAGAGTCCCTTTGCACCGAATTCGGCCAAGGAGGTGGGACGGATTACATCGACGAGGCGATTATCCTTGATCGCCAAGCATTGGAACTTTGCCCACCCGGCCACCCCGAGCGATCAGACTCACTTGCTTGGCTTGGACTTCATCTTGGGGATCGCTACAACCAGCTTGGGGCGATGAAAGACATCGAGGAGGCCATTGTCTTCGGGAGAGAAGCACTCGAACTTTGTTCACCATGGCACCCTCTTCGGCCGATGTCTTTGAACAACGTTGCAATTCATCTCTGCACTCGATACTCCCAGCTCGGGTCATTGACAGACCTTGATCAGGCCATCGTCTTTGGCCGAGAAGTGCTCAACCTTCATCCACGAGGTCATCCAAATCGTTCAGAGCCCTTGAACAACCTTGCAGGCTATCTTTTCGCCCGGTACAACCAGCTCGGGGAAATGATGGACCTCGACAGGGCCATTGTCCTGGTCCGAGAAGCGCTTGACCTTTGCCCTCGAGGGCACCCAAATCGTTCGATGTCCTTGAACAATCTTGCAGCTGATCTTTTCACTCGATACAACCAGCTCGGGGCAATGATAGACCTCGACGAGGCCATCATTTTTGGCCGAGAAGCACTCGACCTCCGCCCAAAAGGACATCCTCTTCGGTCAAGTTCTCTGAACAACCTTGCGGGGTATCTCTCCACTCGATACAAGCAGCTCGGGGAAACGACGGACCTTGACGCGGCCATTACCCTTGGCAAAGAGGCACTCGACCTTTGCCCACTAGGGAACCCACGTCGTTCGATGTCCTTGCACAACCTTGCGGAATATCTCTCCACTCGGTACAAACAGTTCGGGATAATGGTGGATCTCAACGAGGCCATTGTCCTCGGTCGGGAAGCACTTGACCTTCATCCACGTGGGCACCCTAATCGTTCGAAGTCTTTGAATGGCCTTGCAGGTTATCTCTCCAGTCGGTACAAACAGCTCGGGGAAATAACGGACCTCGATGGGGCCATTGTCCTTAGCCAAGAAGCACTTGACATTTGCCCTCGAGAGCACCCAGGTTGTTCGACGTCCTTGAACACTCTCGCAATTCATCTCTCCACTCGATACAGGAAGCTTGGGGGAATGACAGACCTTGACGAGGCCATTATCTTGGGCCAAGAAGCACTCAATCTTCGCCCACAAGGACATCCTTTTCGGTCAACGTCTTTGAACAACCTTGCAGCTGAACTTTTCACTCGGTACAAGCGACTCGGGGCAATGACAGACCTCGACACGGCAATTGTCCTCAGTCGAGAAGCACTCGACGATCAGCATCTAGGGCACTCAGATCGTTGGGTGTCCTTGAACAACCTTGCAGGTTATGTCATTAGTAGGTATAATCAACTTGGGGCAACGACGGACCTCTACAGGGCCATTGTCCTCGGGCGCGAAGCACTCGACCTTTGCTCCCGAAAGCACCCAGATCACTCGGGGATTTTGAACAACCTTGCTGGTTATCTTTCCACTCGGTATGCCCACCTCGGGGCAGTGACAGACCTCGACGAGGCTATCATCTTTGGCAGAGAAGCACTTAACCTTCGCCCAAAAAGACATCCTCTTCGGTCAACATCTTTGAACAATCTTGCAAACCATCTCTCCATCCGGTATAATCAGATTGGGAAAACGGCGGACCTTAGCGAGGCCATTGCCCTCGGTCGAGAAGCGCTCGATCTTCGCCCGCCAGGGCACCCAGGTCGTTCGATGTCTCTACACAACCTTGCATTTTGCCTCTCCACTAGATACAGCCAGCTCAGGACGATAATGGACCTTAATGAAGCCATTGTACTTGCCCGAGATGCACTTCAACTACGTCCATCTGGCCACCCTGACCGATCATGGTCATTGTACAGCCTTGCAAGCTACCTCCGTATTCGGTTCGCACAGTCGAATCAGTTAGAGGACAGGGAGGATTTGTTCCGTCTCTATGTACAGTTAGCCCATGTACCACAAATGGCGTCCTCATCTGATTTGTCTGCTGCCAAGGCATGGATCAGTGCGGCCGAATATTTCCATCACCCCACAACGCTTCTCGCGTACGACACATCCCTTCGATTCCTTATCCAGCACCTCACCACATTACCTTCATTACCACAACATCTGCCCATCCTCAAGGAGCTCACCTCCTCGCTCGCAGTGGACGCGTTCTCCGCTTTTCTTCGCAACCGCCAGCCCTCAAAGGCTGTCGAGTTGCTGGAACAGGGTCGAGGTGTCTTTTGGAACCGGATCACTCGCCTCCGTTCTCCCCTCGATGATGTCATCGCATCTGGCCCAGCAGGAAAAACCCTAGCAGACGTGTTCACTCGACTGACCTCACTTATTCGCGATGCGATCAATTCACCTGATGCAGATCAGCACGACCAACTGTGCCGTCTCAACCTCGATTTGGAAAAAGTTGTAACCGATATCCGCGAGTTACCTGGTCTCGCGCGTTTCCTTCTCCCCTCGCTCTTCTCCGATCTCCAGTGCGCAGCCAGCGGCGGACCTGTCATCATCGTGAATGCGAGCAAGTATACCTGCGATGCGCTCGTCGTCTTCCTTGACTGTGAACCTGTTCATATCCCGTTGCAAATCACGAAATCCCGTGTTCGAGACCTGGCATCGGATCTCCAATCTTTGACTTTACATGCGAAGAAGATGGATGTCACGAGAGATCTCGGCCGCATCCTGCGAGAGCTCTGGGACGAAGTCGTCTCCCCGATCGTTGATTTCCTCCAGACGACACTTCCAGCTCAGGCACGTATCTGGTGGTGCCCCACTGCCGAGTTCACCCTTCTACCATTGCATGCTGCTGGTCCGTATCGGAAGGACCAACAAAATCTTTCCCATCTGTACATCTCGTCTTATACCCCCACCTTGACCGCACTTATTCGTGCTAGACGGCACGAACCATCAAATTCTGCAACAAGAGACAAACGCTTTGTAGCCATTGGTCAGGCAACAGCCGTCGGCGAAACTGAACTAGTTTCCGTCGGCAGCGAACTGGCCATCATTGGTGAGCGTCTCGATGGTCTCGCCACGTTCACGCGCATCGAGGGTCCGGAGTCCAACATTTTCCGGGTCTCTGAGGAGCTCAACAAGAACGAATGGGTTCACCTCGCGTGTCACGGTCTTCCGAACAGGAAACGACCGTTCGAATCTGCGTTTGCTCTCTGCGACGGGCATTTCACCATCGAACGCATCATTCGGTGCGAGTTGCAGAACGCTCAGTTTGCGTACCTCTCCGCATGTCATACGACCGTCGGAGATGAGGAGAGTCCAGACGAGGCCATCCATCTCGCGTCGGCGATGCAGTTCGCTGGGTTCAGCTCTGTGATTGGGACGATGTGGGCCGTGGACGACGGACAGACGAACAAGATCACGTCGATGTTTTACGAGAATATGGTGGACGAGTCTGGTCGTCTGGATTATACCCGTGCGGCGTTCGCGCTGAACAAGACGACGAAGAACCTGGTGGATGTACCGTTGGATCAACGCATTCTCTATGTACATATTGGTGCCTAGTTTACGCTGACTGTGACTGCTATCGAACATGTTTCCAGAGTCGTTTTAGCCTGAATATCGTAGAACACCAAGGTCATCGCGCACGTACGACGTTCCTTGAATACTCGACGGCGAAAAACCCCGCGTACCACGTGTGAATGGATTCGAGGAACAGAATGGAACGTGAGTCCGAGTCCGCTTGACGGCTGCAGCGTAGGAGGGAACGATGTCGTCCATAGATGTAAAGCATGATTGGCCGGGAGCACGTAATGCATAGAATGACCGCTCGTGTTCGAAGTACTTGACGAGGTTCAGAAACCTGAGAACGTTGTCGACAACGCTGTGAGATCGGCATCTTGTTACCAGAGGGGGGGGCAGGATGGGATGGTAGTGTTCCGCGTCCAGCGTCGATGGACTCGGTCGAGACTCGAGCTTGATGACGGGGTGTTTCACACCATCTGAATGGCTGGAACGTCCATGACGTCGAACGGAGATGTAACCTCTCTCCCCCTTGAGACTGGACGACGTCGATGACGAACGTATCGCCAAACTGAAAACAAGTCGGGCGTAAACGCGCGCGCGAGCGTCTTCTCGCCGGGTCTCGTTCGCAAAGAGTGACAAAAAAAAGCTCCACGAGTCTCGCCGAAAAAGCGCTTCAGCACGGGCAATATAAACATGCTTGCTCGCTCGCCCGTCTGCGTCCGACAAGGCCAGCGAGCGCGAGAGCGCTTCCCGAGCGTCGTCTTCCCGAGTAGGATACTAGGAACGACTCCGTGCTGGTGGAGGACGCGTGATCGTCTGTCTGTGTGATGCGTCCGCCGAGTCTCGGAGAACCATGTTGGAGGATACCAAACGACGACGCGGTCGCTTGAACGTCGTCGTCGTCGTCGTACAGAACGAACAGCATAGGTCTCACTCTCACCATCGAGTCTGACGATGCCCATCTCGCATTTGACACACCGAGAGTTCTAGGAACGAACTCGAACTTTTGGGGCTCTGAAATTGCGACAGCCTTCGGCGGGGTCGTCAGTACTAGATGCATCCAGCACTGCAGAGAACGCAGTGTCCGAATGATAACACGCCTGGTTGGAATGCTCGGTTCGTACCTACCACCGCTACCAAGTCCCGCCGGTCATGCCGAAACCAGGAGAGATGACAAAGGATAGTTAGGAGGGCTCGCGGTCGAGGTTCCTGAGCGTAACAACGGCGGCCTTCCGCTAGTACACTGAGTAGCCGAGCCACTTGGTGATGTGGGCAACACGAGCCTCCTTGTGGACGCGGGCTGTAGGAACATCACCGGCGAGGAGACAGGCGGTAGCCATGTAGTCCTCATGTTCGGTCAGGCAAACAAGAATGATAGACCCGACTGGTGAACGAGTGCGCGGGCGAGGTTGCGCACCTCTGGTTGAACGAGGCGAGGGAGTGATGAGACGAGGGGTACCGCTCAGCGACATGAAGTAGACAGTGCACAAGGGTCTTGTAAATGTTAGCAGAGATGGGGGTTGAAACTGACGCCATCCATCTATAAGGACGCCTACCAAGCGATGACGAGCAGGAGTAAAAAAAAAAAAAGGTGCAGGCACTTCAAGTCGGACTGCAGAGTATGATGGAATGACATTCTCCTTCCTGTCTCGCTCCAAGTAAAATCCAGCATAGTCCTGGCACCCCCGCACTCCATCCCACCATCCGCGTAGGTGAATTTCATGCCGATCGGATTTGTACCCTCCGCGTCAGCGAAACGAAACAAGACGCGAGCGTGCAAGCACAGTCCGTTGGACTGACATCGCTACGCCACCCCCCAAGGTCGCAATACCACCGGGAGAGGATGACGTGGCAGGTCTGGACGGCAGGTACAGGGACGAGGTGACGACGTTCGCGATGACATGCGTGACTGGGCAGTCTGGGCTGCGTTTGGGTGCGGCAAGCGGCGGGGGGGACCCACCGGACCCCAGACATGGTCACGCCTACGCACGACACCTGGATTCCGTGTTCGACGATGCAGGGACGGCGGAGAGATCAGTGGCGAGCACAATTTAGATGATAGTGCGGAAATGGAAAGAACGAGTGTGTTGATCATCATGTCACTTGCCCCCCCCTTCCCGCCGGTTCGTTTACCTTTGATCCGGTGATATGTGACATTCCCTCGCCCTGGAAACGGTGTTCATATCCAAGAATGGACAGGGATTCCGATATCGATTGGGGAGATAAGGGCTACCCTGGTCCGAAACACGAGGGTGTGCGACCCTGAATCATGTGAGCCACGCAGGGTCGGACATGTCGAAAGTGCCCAAGTCTTTATCGCGGGTAAGGTTCACGTCGACGAGGACAGGCCCAAGAGTGGCCGTGCTGAATATAGCCCAGACGTTCTCATCCCTCTTGTACCGTCCAATCGTCGTAGGGCTGATCCCACCGCGCCTTGAGAACGCTGCACTGGCGCGGGTCGCGAACCACCGCCGTACTCATGATCGTGAGCCGTCCTCCCCATATGCGTGCGTTCGACACAAGATATAGCTGCACCTCGTTCGCACCCTCTCCGCGTTGCTTCTTCTTCCACGACGATGCAGAGTCCAACGAGCTACCCCGCCCACCTGAACGGACAGTACCTCGGGTCGACCCCAGCCTCGTCGACGCCCACGCTGGACGTCTCGTTCGAGCGCCCCACGCTGGGCGACCTGCACCGCGACGTCCATTCCACCGGGGCGTCTCCGGGTCCTCACCCCATCGCGCCGCCCCTCTGGCCACACCGACTGTCCGCGTCGTTTTCGGCGATGGCAGACCAGATCGCGGCGGCGTCGCAGGCGCTGGCGCTCGTGCCGTCGACGGCGTTTAGCGGGTCGGATATCAGCGCCGAGTTGGGAGGGCTGAGGAGTCGGCTCGAGGGGATCGAGCGGACGCAGGGACGGATGATGGCCGAGTTCGAGGCGCTCAAGACGCAGTTTACGACGCTCGAGACGGATCGGGGGTCGGTGCACGCGAACGAGGGAGAGGGGTCCAAGGTGGAGGAGCTAGAGAAGAAGGTCGACGAGCTGAGCGAGACGGTGAAACTCGAGTAGGTGTGAGCTCGCCCGCGGGTGGTCCGTACTCACGACGACGGGCGACAGGCAGCAGCGGTTGGTCGCGCGGTTGCACAACTCGCGCGCGACGGTCATGAAGGGGACGTTGAAGACGCCTGTGGCAGCCAACGGCAAGCCCGTGGCGGGATTCCCGAGTTCGCGGGGCGAGTTTGAGCACATCACGAGTAGGTTGTATGCCCCCCCTCCGTTCAGCGACTGATGGGTTCGCAGAGGAGCTGCTACTCAAGGCGTACGGGCAGCCCCTAAAAGGGGACACGGAAGCGAAACGGGAAGCGCTCCGGGCGTTTGCCGGCATTCCGCAGGACGGACAGTGATCGGCTCGGCAAATGGATTAGCTCATACGAGGGGTCGGATCGAGAAAACGGGTTGATCAAAAAGACGAGGGGCTCGTTCACACCAGATGTATTCTCCGCCATTCTGTATAGACATTTCTTGTCGCCTCGCCACCTGAGCGCGATGATTCCACCGCGTGTGCACGCCCTCCTCGACGCCAACGCGAAATGGGCCGACGCCGTCGAACAAGCAGAGCCCGGCTTCTTCCGCCAATCAGCACAGGGACAGTCCCCCAAGGCACGTTCGTTCGAGTTCTTCCCACTCCATGTCGAACCTCTCCCTTGCAGGTCCTCTGGATCGGGTGCGCCGACTCGCGCGTCCCCGAGTCCCTCATCACCGGCGCACGCCCGGGAGACATCTTTGTCCACCGCAACATCGCCAAGTACGTCCCTCTGTCCCCGCCCCGAAACGCCGTCTCACCACCGACAGCCAATTCCACCCAGACGACGATAGCGCCCTCGCCATCCTCTCCTACGCCCTCTCCGACGTCGTCGGCGTTCAACACGGTATGTCTTCGTCCCCGCCCCGCAGCGCATATACGCGTACTTCTCCCTACTTAGTCGTTCTCGCCGGACACACCCACTGCGGAGGCGCGGCAGCTTGTTATCAGGCCGTCACGGCCCGATCTACCTCCACGCCACCGGCACCCATCTCCGCCACCGATACCCCCCTCTCCCGCTGGCTCGCCCCCCTCACCAACCTCGTCGCCTCCCTCGACCTCTCCAACGTCGCCCCGGACGC
>JBBPLO010000052.1:16730-28615 GCA_038089835.1 Retiboletus flavoniger
TGCGCAAAAGTATTTCCTGGACCAGCCGTTAAAGTACGAGCGTGGGATCCGAGCGATTGAATCAACGTTGTGATGGCATGTTGAGAAGCTTCCTTGCCGAGGGATAACCGCTGCATGTCTATCGACGAGAGAAGACATTGTGATGCACCCTCTTCAAACGATTCATCATAGTCGAATATTTGCGAGAAACTGTATCGCGACAGGTCATAGAAAGCAGGTGGTAATAGCGACGGTGCGTTGACCTCGCGTGCGAGATTGATCACAGCCTGTACGAGAGCGGCGTGAGATTTGGGTGACAAACATTTAGATGACATACGATTGGTGACGGGTATATACTCTCTGATGAGCCTGCTTGAAGTTCAAAAGAGCGTGAGACGTCTTCACGGGCGTCCCAGCCTTTGAGCGTTGACGGCCAAGCGACAGAGAGGTGATTGAGGGCTTTCTCGCGCAGAGAATCCACCACATATTTTGTGGCAAGACGCAAGACGCCAGAAACGACTTGAAAGTCGGCAGGGTCGTTGTTCCCGAAGCTCCTTGAGTATAAGAATGATGAGCGAAGGGAATGATCGAGAGTGATAGCACAACTCACGGACCGTCTACCAACGCCGCGAGTAGGTTGGCAACGTCTTCGGGTGCATCATGGAGGCGGAGCACCGGACAACCTTCGATATCTCCCGGGCAGTGCACAGACAGCGACGTGGTATCTGCCTCGGGCTGTGGTAGCGTGAACAGGTCGTGAAAGAAACCAGAGTGCCGGGCGAGCAAGGATTTGTGCACGCGAAAGAGCGTGTTCTCAGCTCGAAGGACGATCTCCAGCGCTGTATTAGCGTGTTTCCCCACGTCACAGGTCAGTGGGCTCTCACAGATCCATCAGAGAACCACAGGTCTGGATGTTTGACCAACGGGCTTTCGCAGGTAGCGCTGCCTGTGCCCTCTGTTTCCGAGTCGCTGGCGTCTTCCTGGACCACGGAGGAGGTCGCGAGAGGTTTCCTATCATCGGCAGACTCTGAGCGGCTAGGCTTGCGCAGATGGTTCAGAGGCGGAGGGCTTCGCGGGGGAGTCCCATAGGCGCCGATGGGGAGGGGATAATAGCTGTTGTTTGCGGGGAGGCGCGACATGTCTCGACCCGAACAACAGAGAAAAGACCCGCTCCAACACGACGGTGTTGTGTATTGGCAACGGGAGGACGGAGCGTAGTCATAATTGAGACTAGTGAGATTAGATAACCCCAAACGTTCTCACTACTCGGGACTACTAGGCGACTTGATTCCGCATCTGAAACGCGTCATCGCCTTGATTGACAGTTTGACGTTCAAATCGTCGCCCAGGAGCCGCCTCTTTGATCACCGAGCAAGTCTCACAGTGCTTCCGGGCCCAATGTCACACAATCCGATTCAAATTATACCTTTGTGAGCCAGCGGGCAGTGTACATCTACTGATGCTACAGCGACGGTCACGATGAACAAAAGTTCAACCGAACTATCTAGTGTGTACCCGTAGCAACAAATATCGGTTCACATGGGACGAAGGAGCCTGGGGATACAGGCCCCCGAGACTGAGATGGCGTGCACACAGGCTACAGCCTACTGACACCCCAACGGGACAAAAATTGGGTTTGAATACGGGTTACCAGGGCTGAAAAGCTGTACACACAAGAGTCAGCAAGTGCTCGTGTATACGTTCCTGCTTGCTTGACGTTCCTGGATCCCCTGGAGGGGCTCTCAATCTGAACCTGACTAACTGGTCGAATTTCGGCTGAAGAGCAACATACATACATACATACATAACCCATACAACAATACACCTCTGCTCGAGACGAAGGACTCGCAAGCGCGACGACACGTAATAGTACACGCTAAAAAAAGCGTCGGTCGTTCCGGACCTCAAACCGCATAACCATAAGCCATGCTGTTTGGGAACGAGGTGCCAGTAAATTTATGCACCAATTGAGTCCCGGTGAGAAACCATACCTCTGCAGGCCAGTATAATCGCCATTCCAGGAATCAGCATCACCAGGGTTCGGGCCCGAGTCAGCGTACTGCCAGAAGGAGTAGTATTCCCATCCAGCAGGAAGGGCGCCAAGCTCAGAAGCGTAATCCGCAATCCACAGCGGGTTATTGGCGCCAAAGTCCGCACTGTTACCGGTACAAGTGGTCCACCAGTCAGTCGTGGTATAGATGACTACAACGACAGTGTTAACAAGCCGCGATACGCATCAGCCTTCAAGGGATAGATCACCTGGGTAACTAGAACAAATGCAACCCGCGGTCAAATTGGTTGCTTAAACTTAGATGTGAAATATCGTTACCGGCCCGTGGAAGCTTCATATGTGTCGGAGAAGTCCTGGACCCATGAGACCATCTCGGAAGCCGTCAGGTCATAACACTCGTCACCGTCAGGATTATCTGTCTGGGAATCAGTTCTCATCACCAATGGAGATAGAAACGACAGACACTCGATGTCCAAGGCCCCAGGAAGGGTAATCCCATCCGCAGACCAACCACCTAGCAAAGAATTAGACAAGGACACTACACGAAGGGGAACTCCCACCTCCGTTTTCGAGGAAGTACGTCGCCTGAGTAGCACCCGAGGATTCATCTGGGTGCGCAAAATGGTAGGCTCCGCGAATAAGGCCAGCGTCCGTAGCACCGATGTATTGAGGGCTGAAGTCGGGCGAGATGTAGGCTAATAACAGCAGTGTAACTCAGTACATAGAAAAGAGAGGCGAATTAGATGACCGAACATGTCCCCTCAGTAGCCTTGATGTATACAAACTGGATGCCATTATCGACGACGGTGGTCCAGTCGATGTCGGGCTGATAGTCAGAGACATCAATACCCAGAGGGTCGGAACGCTTGATCGGAGTTGCTCGAGCAACCGCTAAAACCAAAGCGAGAGAAGCGAGATACTTCATTGTGGAGGGACCAACGAAATATGGTTCGTAGACGACAAAGAATGGGCTCCCTCCAATGCCTCTTTTATAGACCTCTAGGGCCATCAAGGTCACAAGAAGCCATGATTCGTATGCACCGATTTCCCGTTCGTGACCACATAGCATGTGCAACCACTCGGGTCATGTAGTTTGAATAGGTGTCATGAGAATACTGGGATTCATCAGTCTTGAGAAGGCGCAAATGGTGATCTCACCTTCCAAGTGGTTGTTAGCTGATTTCGGGAATGGGAGGACACGGGGATCATCATCATGGGTGGAAAAGACCGCACGTCAATGTTAACTGATACCAGCATTCTGTTCAGTAGACTGCACAGTCTTCGTATAATGGGTTGGGCCCACCAGTGGCGATATAATTAGGCTTGTGTAGACTATTTTTGGTGAGTATCGCACACGTTCGCTAATTCAGTAACTACTTACCTGGTCATCATATAGTGCTGTTAAGACCTATGTACTTCGAAATTGTAACCCATGACCTGCGATGAAGTCAGTAATCATACATTGTTAACTGTAAGGTCGTCACAATGCAGGATCTGCCCAGGGAAACCACTCACGCTGTCTCAAGACTCTCGAAATATGGCAGGCGCCCTTAAATTATATATGTATCTGTATCCGATCAGGTTCCAGGCTGTAAGGTTGGTGACTAAAGATAGAGAAAATGCCAAGCGGTCTTTGCACCGCCGCTCATGCAATCTCAGGGAGCTGTGTTCAGAGTTGCGAACAAGGTGCCGGCATCCCGAAGACCGTCATCGCGGCTCGAGGTGGCAGCCAGTTACCGATTGCGAGTTGATCATAGGATCGATCAACGGACCGATTATAATACAGCGACAAGTCGACAATGGCCATACTAGCTTATCTTACTGGTAGGCCGAGTAGCCAGCTTGAAGTTGTTAGAAGCCGCTAGCCGAACGCATGGCATCATAATAGAAATTTTTGGAACCCCGCCAAAATTTGTGTAGGATCAGTGCAATCTCATCTGCCTCCTCTTTCTTGCCCTCCTTCCCCTTGCACCTGCACGACCTTGCACAATGGACGTAAGTATAGTCCATGGTTGATCGCTTGTTTTTGATGTACATCTGCAATGTATAGCCGAATTTCGTGCAGGGCCTGCATAATCTCTTGGTGCAGTCCACCTCCAATGACACAGCCCAACTCAAGGCTGTAAGATCGTTCGATCAAACGCGTTTTTTGTCCCTAGACTGATATTGCACAATTGTAGGCTACTGCTCAGTTGAACACCGAGTACTACAAAAATCCCATATGCATATCTGCCCTTGCCCAAATACTTGCAAGCTCTCCCGAATTTTCCGTAAGTTCTTGTCGATCGCCCATGCAGATCTCGGAATTGACGACGATCCCTTCATGTAAAGGTCCGTCAGTTGGCAGCAGTCGAACTCCGCAAGCGGGTCAAACAAAAAAGTGGCGATCTCTGGGTTCAGCTCCCCCATGACGCACGTGAGCAGATCAAGAGCGAGTTACCAAAACTCATCCTCGCCGAACCAAAGTACGTGCTCGTAGATCACAGTTACCCCCCATTTCCAATGTGCCTTCTTTGCAGTAAACTCGTCCGTCACTCGGCGGCTCGTGTTATCGCATCCATCGCATCCATCGAACTCAAGGAAGGGACATGGCCTGGGCTTCTCTTATGGCTCAATGAGGCATGCTCGTCTTTGCAAGTTGCGCAGCGCGAAGTTAGCGTATACATCCTGTTCACCGTGCTGGAAACTGTCATCGAAGGGTTCCAAGATTCCACTCAAAACTTTTTCAAGCTATTCCAGGTTCTGATTTCTGATCCTGAAAGCATGGAAGTACGGGTAACGACAGTTCGGTACGCGTTCAAATATAAGATGCCTGCATAACATTGATGTAACTCACCAGTGCACTGGGCGTCCTTGCTCAATACATCGACGCAGACGACAAAGGTGACATCGTAAGTCGACAGCATCTAATCTAGTGGGCCATTCGAATCACTTTTCCAAGAAAACATTTCAAAATTTCCTTCCTGCTATGATCCAAGTCGTGCAACAAGCCCTAGAGGCAGGGGACGAGGCTTCGGCACGGCAGTTATTCGATGTCTTTGAGACACTTTTGATTCTCGTTAGTCGTCCAGTCATCGCACCGATCACTCACTGATCTGCACCGAAATTCAGGAAATTCCACTTTTAGGGCCCCACATCAACGCTCTTGCTTCATTCCTACTCCTCTGCGGCGCCAACAGAAATCTCGATGCTGGACTTCGTATCTTCCCTTTGAATGCTCTTAACTGGACCGTGCAATAGCAAGTCCACTCTCTTCTGTATTTCGATCCGATGCTTATCCATTCCCTCCTACAGTAAAAAAACGAAGATTCAGAGCCAGAATTTGGCAGGGAAAATTTTGGAGGGTCTCATGCCGATCACCACTGAACCTGAGCCAGAAGACAGCGACGAAGACGCACCATGTCGAGTAAGTCCCTTAATACTAGACGTAATTATGTACTGATATCTCTGTAGTCTGCGTTACGCATCATCGACGGTTTAGCAACAAATCTCCCTCCTTCCCAGGTCTTCCCTGCACTCCGCGCTCTGATCCAACAGTACTTCTCATCACCCGACCCCAACAACCGTCGTGGTGCCATCCTCGCCCTCGGTGTAGTCGTCGAGGGTTGCAGTGAATTCATGACTCCCATTATGAGCCAAGTCTGGCCCATCATTGAGGCTGGCCTTCAGGACGTCGATCCTTCGGTCAGGAAAGCTACTTGCATTGCTGTCAGTTGCCTGTGCGAATGGTTGGAAGATGAGTGCTCGGCTAAGCATGCCACACTCATTCCTGTACGTCGTTACACCCTTCCTCCATCCCTATCGTGTGGTTGAAAGCGTTTCCTAGGCTATCATGAACTTAGTCCACGACCCAGCGACTCAACGCTCCGCCTGCACTGCCCTTGATGCTCTTCTCGAAATATTGCAAGACGTCATTGACCAGTATCTCAACCTAATTATGGAGCAGCTCGCAAACCTCTTAGACACGGCCCCCATTTCCGTCAAATCTGTCGTCGCTGGTGCCATTGGCAGTGCTGCTCATGCTTCGAAAGAGAAGTTTTTTCCATACTTCCAGCCGACTATGAACCGCCTCCAGCACTTTCTCGTCCTGACTGGGGAGGGCGAAGAGAGTGAGCTGCGCGGCATTGCCATGGATGCAGTTGGCACGTTCGCCGAAGCCGTTGGCGCCGACGCATTCCGCCCATACTTCGGTGACATGATGAAGCAAGCGTTCCAGGGACTTGAGATGGGGAGCCCGCGTTTGAGGGAATGCAGTTTCCTGTTCTTCTCGGTGATGGCCCGAGTCTTTGGCGAGGAATTCGCGCCCTATCTTCCAAGTGTGGTACCTCCCCTTTTGGCCAGCTGTCGTTTGGCCGAGCATGGTGAAGAGACCGAGGTTACCCGTGAGTCACATGCATTGCTCAGAGCTATTACTCACGGCTCACTTTCTGTACTGCAGTTGGTGAAGAGGCGGTGGCTGCATTCGCATCTGGCACTTCTCCCTCCAGTGCGATCGCGGTTCTTGATACTGATGCAGATGGTAACATCGAAGCGGACATGGAAGACATCGACCTCGACAAGATGCTCGAAGTCAACAGTGCCATTGCTGTCGAGAAAGAAATTGCTGCAGACACGATTGGCGCATTGTTTCTTGCGACTCGCAACCACTTTTTCCCCTACGTCGAGCAGTGCACTATCGAGCTCGTTTCCCTCCTCGCGCACTACTACGAAGGGATTCGCAAGTCAGCTACGGAATCATTGCTTGAGTTGGTCAGAGTTTTCAATGAACTTAGCGACCCTCGGGAGTGGCAAGCTGGTGCAAAGGTGGTGAGTAAACAGGCAGGAACTTTAGTTCGTGTTCCTTACGTTTTCGTTCAAGACTGTGCCTCTGCAACCCGTCGTTAAAGAGCTAGTTGGTCACTGCCTTCCTCCTTTGTTTGACATGTACGAGTCTGAGGATAATAAGTAAGGAACCGACCAAAGGACCTTGATCGATACTCACATCCGTTCAGGACCGTCGTGGCGTCGCTTTGTATTGGTCTTGCGGAGACCATCAACAAATTGGGGCCTGCATTCGTCGAGAACAGTATGTGTGTTCGCAACATTCTCCGTTATCTCGCTAAGACTATCTTAGATCTTGAGCAAATCTGCAATATCGCTGTTCAAGTTTTGAGTCAGAAAGCTCTCTGTCAGCAAGATCCAGATCAGGATGAGAACGAGGAGGCGCCAGAAGACCAGGCCGAATACGACTCGGTTCTCATATCTTCTGCGGGAGATCTTGTTGCAGCGTTATCGAATGCACTCGGCACTGACTTTGCCCAGGCCTTCGGAACGTTCTTCCCTCTGATTGCAAAGTATTATGTGAGTAACGCTACGACATACGTTCGTGTGAATCTCTGATGTCTGGGGATACAGGGAAAGAACCGTTCCCTGAGCGACAGGTCGTCTGCCATCGGATGTTTAGCAGAGATCATTTCTGGGATTAAAAGTGCCGTCACTCCTCACACACAACCCCTGCTGGAACTTTTCTACAGAGCACTCAGTGATAGTGAGGCAGAAGTCCAGAGCAACGCATGCTTCGCTGTCGGTCTTTTGGTGGAACACTCCGAGATAGATCTCAGTCCGCAATACCTTCCTCTGCTAGCTGCTCTTCGCCCCCTCTTCGATGTTTCTCCCGACGCACATCGTTCCCGGATAAATGCCAAGGACAATGCAGCAGGCGCTGTTGCGCGACTTATCTACCGCAACACTGCTGCCGTGCCTCTTGACCAAGTTCTTCTGGTCTTTGTGGCGGCTCTTCCTCTGAAAGAGGACTATCTCGAAAACCGGCCCGTCTTCCGTGCCCTATTCCACCTCTTCCGGACCGCTCCTCAGACGCTCGGCCCGCATCTGGATGCCTTGCTCCCTGTATTTGGCCACGTTCTTGATCCCAGTGGCCAAGATCAGCTCGGTGATGAAGGACGGGCTGAACTGATCCAACTCGTCAGTTACTTGAACACGCAAGAGCCAGCCAAGATACAAGCAGCGGGTTTGACGGCGTACCTCTAGGGAACACTTCCTCCTCCCTTCCCATTTCTACAATTTGCGTCACGAGTCGGATGACCAGCCTTTACCCACCATTTAGATTTCATTTGATGTCGCATCCGTGTTTTCAAAGCTGTTGGCTCTTGGTGTTGTTTACAATATTTTACTATGCGTCCATTGTCCACGTGACTGCTTTCTGTGACGCGCTCCAATGTTCCAATCAATTGTATTTCTCTTCCCATTTTCACGCCGTTGTTGAGCACCTCGCCAGATAATTTTAAAGGCGAGCTCGCTGGCCGACTCGTTCTCTAACGCGCGTCGTCGTCGCCTCTTACGACTCCCATCACTATGCTTGCCATTCTTTTCGCCATCTTCGCCGCGGTCTCCGTGGTTTCCGCTAATGTTTCTCTCGATAACCCCCTGGACGGCCAATTTCCGTTAATTGCACGCATTGGCGAAAATTACACGTGGACCATGAGCTCGCAGACGTTTTCTACCGATTTGGATAGATCCTTGGATTACTCTGCGTCTGGACTTCCTGCTTGGCTCAGCTTTGACAACCTCACATTAACGTTTTACGGCGTCCCCACTGCTGCTGATGAAGGCCGACCGCCCATCACTGTGACTGCGAGCGACACGGAATCAGCCGCCTCGTCGAGTTTCATTCTCTGTGTCACGTCGTATCCTGCGCCGACAATTCAGAGATCGATCAGTCAACAGTTTTATGCGGGAAATGGGGCCTTGTCCTCCGTCTTCTTTCTTGCTCCGGGATCTGCGCTCGCCGCGGACGTACCGACACTGAGGGTACCCGCGAGATGGTCGTTTAGCGTTGGTCTTGACTGGGATACGTGTGCCACAGAGAATGATTTGTATTATGGTGCACTACAGTCGGACGGGACGCCGTTGCCGTCTTGGATCACGTTTGACGCATCGACGGTGACGTTTGACGGTGTCGCTCCCGACGACGAGGTGATCTCGACGCCCCTCGCGCTGGAAGTCCAAGTCCATTGTGCCGATCAAGAGGGTTATTCGGCCGACTCACTCATGTTCGATTTGGTAGTTGCGTCTCACGAGTTGTCCGCGTATTCAACGTTGCCGACGGTCAATGTCACGGCGGGCGCACCATTCAATGTCACGATGTCCTCCCCGGCAGACTTCACTGGTGTGTTGGTTGACGGCCAACCGCTGCAACCTGCGAACATGTCCGTGTTGTCCGTCGACGTGTCGTCATACAAGAACTGGCTCACGTATGATCCGGCAAGCAAGACGCTGTCTGGTTCACCCCCGAGCGACTTTACGGCCGCGGATGGCAAGCCGACTTTGCCGGTCACGTTGACGTCGAACTTCAACCAAACCCTGTATACGAGCGTCTCCCTGGATGTCGTTCCATCCTATTTTTCGAAATCGGACTTGGGCACGATCGAAGCGAACCCGGGGCAAACCGCGCAATTCAATCTCGCCAAGTATTTCGCCAATGCCTCGGCGCAGCTAGGCGATGCAAACTTGAGCGCGTCTTTTAACCCCTCGAGTGCAGGCGCCTTTCTGAATTTCAACCCGGCTACGGCGCAACTCACGGGACAGATCCCTGCGAATTCGGATATACCTGAAATAAGCGTCACGTTCGTCGCATATTCGCGAATTACGCACTCGACGTCACATACGGCGCTTACCGTGGAATCGCCCGCGTTGGAGAAAGTCAACGGGAGTGGAACGGATGGGATAGGTGCACCGTCGAAATCCCGGGTCACGTTGATCGTGTCGCTCGTGTTTGGCATCATTGGTGGTATCCTCTTTCTCGGTTTTGCGTTGGCGATCTTCAGGCGATGTATTCGCGTCAAAGACTCTGCGATTCTTGGAGAGGAAGGCACGCGAGCATGGTCCGAGGAAGAGAAACGATGGTACGGAATCGGGATCGAGGTACGCGAAGGAAACCACGAGCGCGGGTATGGATGGAGTAATCAAGCAGATACGAGCGCGACGTCGGAGAAGGGAAGTCTCGAAACGCAAGCCAAAGAGGGTTCATCGTTTGACCCGGGATATTATCCGCAGAGCCGATCGTATGACCATCTTGGGCTGGGACTGCGACGGGTTTCGCCACGTGCGCCGACGACGCCGTCGACGGTGCAAGCGTCTTGTGCCGAGGGTGTCATGAAGAAGGCCGAGTTCTTTGGTAAGATCAAGAATACGGCACGGAACGTGAGCGATAAGTATAAGCGTCGAAGTCCTCCTGCAAGGCCTAACATCAGTCACCCTATTCCATTGGTCCGACGGGATGACATGACCGGGATGTCGATCGAAGGGCAGTATGTGGAGATTGCCAAGCCACCGCTACATACAGAGAGTGCGATTTCCATCCGTGACGGCCACCTTACGGACAGGAGAGCGAGTACGGTGGTCAGCTTCACTACGTCACCGTCGAACTCCACAGGCGAAAGATCGATTCCGAGGAGAAGAGCAGATTTCGCGCCTCCGAATTCGCCGCGAGGTCCGCGAGCACCTGCTCCGGCCGCCGTGAAGGAGAGTGCTCGACGAAGGTGAGCTATGGTAGCTTCTATGGGTTCTTCATTGACCACCGTTGCTTCGTAGCCTCGTGAGGGAAAGTTTACAAAGCACCAGTGCTGTTTCGGCAGATTCACACCCTGATTCGTTGCGCCCCGGTGAAGAACAGCCTCGCTTGAAACAGTTCACGCATGCATCACGCGTTCCGCCCCCACGGTCACCCTCGAGCAACGTTGCTGCACCCGAAGCGTCCTCGGGCACGAGGAGGATCGCGAGTCAGACAGCCCAAGTGTATAAAGAAAGCCAAGAGGGGCGTCACACGAGCATCGACGAACTGCGGATCGGCATGCACTACGTTCGCACACTCGGGGAAGGCTCCTCGAACGTGCGCTCCGCGTCAGATAAGTCGTTCTCATCGCTAGAGTCTTCCCAGCAAGGCCACGGTACGACGCCGAGCGGCACCAAGACGGGCGCAAGTGTGCGTTTTTTGGTGCGCGTGGGCGAAAAGTTCAAGTTTAGGGTGCCGATGCAGCATTCGAGCAACCAATATCGGAAGCTGGAAGCAAAGTTGATTTCGGGGCGTGCGTTGCCGTCGTTTATGCAGGCGGAGTTGAAGGGGTTCGGAGGCAAGGGGGATGAAAAGAAGGCTGTTGAATTCTATGGCGTTCCTGCGGACGGCGATATCGGTGAACTGCATGTGGGCGTGTTCAATGCCGAGGGTGGGGAGTGTTTGGCGCGTGTGGTGGTCGAGGTGGTTGCGAGGGGCAAAAAAACCCCACCTATAGCAGGCTGAGCGGGTCTCCCCTATTATCGTTTGTCTTGTGATCTGACATGGACGCAAGGAGGCGCGTCTGTATTATAGACTACTGGATGTACTTCGTTGTTCGCATGCATTCGTTCTTTTTATGTAGAGAGAGCATCTAGGTAGCACTCTTGATCGATTTGGACAGGACGAAAAAGACGTTTACCCGCTGAATGAATGTAGCACCGGTTCTTCAAGCAAACTTAACCAGCGCTCGGTCACTCCTCAGGCGCCAGCGTGTCGCTGAGGGAAGACGTGACCGTCAAAAATAAGTTCCTAGGACGACAGCAAGAAAATCCGACACAATACACGAGAGGCGAAGGAGTAGTAATTACATGGCCGACGACTTCGGCTAGAGATGGCAAGTGGCTGGGAGATGACATTGTTACAATAAACGTGCACGGGGTCCTCTTTGATGTTCTGCGTATGGACTGAACGGTCAGTCAATCGGACGACTGCATGGAACGATCCGATCGCTCACAATAATCTAGAACAGAGGGAGATCGCGTGTGGTCTACATTGCTTCATGACTTCCAGATAAGAATCGCAAGAGCCCCGATGTAGAAATAGATGAAATGCTTCGTTTCTGGT
>JBBPLO010000052.1:31549-43090 GCA_038089835.1 Retiboletus flavoniger
GCATCAAAGTAAACACCTACGCCTTGGTGTATGAATGGAAGGGAACCGAAAACGTCAAGCCTCTGCTGCTTGCCGCTCATATGGACGTCGTCCCGGTCAATCCGGCGACATATGACGACTGGATCAACCCCCCATATTCCGGCTATTACGACGGAGAATGGATCTGGGGTAGAGGAAGCTGTGACGATAAGCCAGGTGTTATCGGAAGCTTGTGAGTCTGGGTTGCGAGTGTTTGTTGTTCGACGACTTGATGGTGACTTTCAAGGACCGCTGTTGAAACACTCCTGGAGCGTGGATTCGTACCATCTCGCACGGTCCTCTTAGCCTTTGGTATCGATGAAGAGCGTGGGGGGCAAACGGTGTGTTTTAGTTCTCCCTCCAAAATCGTTTTTGTACTGAAGTCGTTGTAGGGCGCGGGCGCGATCGGGGAGTATCTCCTCGAAGCCTATGGCCCCAATTCGTTGGCCATGGTTGTCGACGAAGGGGGTACGTTTGAAATCATCTCGGCAAGTGCCTGACTGTGCACTTACACATGTCAACAGGAGGATACACTAACCTGAACGGGAATGTATTTGCCACGCCATCGGTTGCCGAGAAGGGACACATGGATATTCGTATGGATGTGTTGACTCCGGGTGGGCACTCGAGCACGCCACCGAAGCATACTGTAAGAAACTACGTGTCTTTTTTGCATTCTAGTCACAGACAGATCATAGGGAATTGGTATATTGGCTAATCTTATCACCGAGCTAGAGGCTCATCCACACGAACCTGAGCTGGTTCGGGGAAGGACATACTACCAAGGTTTGGAATGCCAGGCGAAATACGATACAGGCTTCCCAGAGTCGTTGAGAATGCTTTTGTGGCAGTCACGGACCAGTGATGAGAAGTTGCGGGAACTTGGGGATCACCTCATTGACTTTGATCCCAAGTTCTATGCCATGTCGGGAACGACTCAGGCAGTCGGTGCGCGTCGATTGACACGTTTTGATTTTTCCCTGATTTCTTGCGGCAGACCTTATCGGCGGAGGTGTAAAAGTGAATGCACTTCCAGAGGCTGTATGGGCTGTCGCAAACCACCGCGTCGCTGAACACAGCTCGCTCGCTGAATTGATGAGTCATTTCATCGATACTACACTCCCTGTCGCCGAGAAACACAATATGACTCTGGAGGCCTTTGGAAAGACAGTGGGGTCCCGGGGTCCTTCGTGGGGAACTATACGCCTCTCCGAGGCTTTTAACAGTTCTCTTGTGCCAGCCCCTGTGACACCCACGACGGGAAGTGGGCCTTACGGGCTCTTGTCGGGAACAATCCGATCGGCACTCCAGACCCATCTTCGCACGGATGAACTTCCGAGGACTGCCGTTGTCTCACCTGGACTCTCTACTGGCGAGTTTAATGCATCTGTACATGCTGCCGTATCATCATACTAAAGAGTCGTGTTTAGGCAATACAGGTAAGCGGAAGACGTTATGACGGAGATGAAGCCACTGAGGCACGCCTGCCATGACCCAGACACGAGACACTATTGGAGCCTTACAAAGCACATCTTCCGATATGGTCATCGGGGTGCTGCCGACGCTTATAATGGAGCACACACCATCAACGAAGGTCGGATAGTGTCTGCTTGACTTGGGCTGGATTACTCATTTTCGTGGGGATTACAGCTATCCGAGCAGAAGGGTTTTTGGAACAGATTCGCTTCTTCACCAGGCTCATTCTCAATGCGGATCAAAGCAGCTTGCTGGAATGAGATTGTCACTGACCTTACGCCGTTGATCCATGTCTATTTTGTATCATGTACAATAGATTGAAGCTTTCGGGAGCTTATCTGGAGCCGTTATGTCAACGAGCACTGAATGACTTACTACCAACTGATACGGTGGTAAAATTATCATCCGCACAGCGATTCAAATCCCTAGCACCAGCGATTGACATGATTGGACCGCAGAATGCCGGGTGAGCGCTCGATGTGCCTCCCTGTGCTGACAACATGTGTGATGCTTCTCTTCGCTCAGATAATCGATACGTGACCATCGATCTTCCAGGCAAACATGATGCACAATCATGTGTCTATATGTCCGCCTGTACGAGGAAGGTATGTACCTTGTCCGTGCATGAATATGTGGCAAAGATGAGATGTGGTGATGACGCGATGACGTGTTGTGTGATCCACCAACACAGCGGTCAGGTTACGTAACCCCATAGCCTACTTTTGGGGAGCGGGGCAAAGTAAGAAAATAACCTTGACGGACCCCATCATACCTTCAATTCATCGCCTTTCCCTCTTACCATCATCATCCCCCTCCCGTCTCTGGCAGTCCCCGCTGCCGGTAAGCCCTCCATAGACGAGACAAGCTCCACATCGTTCGTGTATCATGGCATACGATCACTCAAAGGTCGCGCATTTCATTGGTGTGTACGCCGGTAGGAGCAGGGGTGACGCGTCATCGGTCTAACAGACTTTATGGACAGGCGGGAATTCGTTGGACAAGGCGTCAGCTGGCCGCGTAAAAAACTTTGTTCAGGCCCATGGAGGTCATACAGTCATCACAAAGGTAAGCATCGCGCATATATCCACCTCCTGGTCGACCAATGAGGTTGTCGAGGAAGTGGTCCTCTTTCCTCCACTTTGTGTGCACTAGGAGCTAATTGTTCTCTGTTCACTCGCAGGTCCTTATTGCAAATAACGGTATTGTCTCCTTCATCGGTTCATGACACGCATATATTCAATTCTTCCCAAAGGTATCGCTGCCGTCAAGGAAATTCGTTCCATTCGTCAATGGAGCTACGAAACTTTTGGAACAGAGAAGGCTATCGAGTTCACTGTCATGGCCACACCCGAGGATCTCAAAGTCAATGCCGAGTACATCCGTATGGCGGATCAATACATCGAGGTCCCAGGTGGTTCCAATAACAACAACTATGCCAACGTGGATCTCATTGTCGACGTGGCCGAACGTGCTGGAGTGCATGCCGTTTGGGCGGGCTGGGGTCACGCCTCTGAAAACCCCAGACTACCCGAGAGTCTTGGTGCTTGCAAGAACCGGATCGTGTTTATTGGTCCCCCTGGAAGCGCTATGAGAAGCTTGGGTGACAAGATCTCGAGTACTATCGTCGCGCAGAGCGCCGATGTGCCTACCATGGCATGGTCTGGCTCCGGGATCTTGGATACAGTATTGTCAGAGCAGGGCTTCGTGACCGTTCTTGATGATGTATATCAAGCTGCCTGTGTGACGAATGTAGAGGAAGGATTAGCCAAGGCTGAACAAATTGGTTGGCCAGTCATGATCAAGGCCAGTGAAGGTGGAGGTGGAAAGGGTATTCGGAAGGTCGAGCATCCTGATGCATTCAAGAATGCGTATCATGCGGTAGCTGGAGAGATTCCGGGTGAGAACGGTTATCAGATTACCCCGCATATATTCATTCCGTTGCAGGATCACCTATTTTTATCATGAAGCTGGCTGGCCAGGCACGTCACTTGGAGGTCCAACTTCTCGCCGATCAGTATGGGAATGCGATCTCTTTGTTCGGGCGTGATTGTTCCGTTCAACGTCGTCATCAGAAGATCATTGAAGAAGCCCCTGTGACGATTGCTAAAGAGGATACCTTTGAGCAGATGGAGCGCGCTGCTGTGCGTCTTGCCAAACTTGTGGGATACGTCAGTGCGGGGACCGTCGAATGTATGCGCTTGCTCTTGTCATATCTCGGATGCCCGCTGACTAATATATCTACAAGATCTCTACAGCCACTCCGAGGACGTGTTCTACTTCCTTGAACTCAACCCCCGACTTCAAGTCGAACATCCAACCACCGAAATGGTCACGGGCGTCAACCTCCCTGCTGCACAATTGCAGATCGCCATGGGTATTCCTCTGCATCGTATTCGGCACATTCGCACGTTGTACGGTGTTGCTCCCAACGCTTCATCCGAGATCGACTTCGACATGGTGAAGCCTGGGTCTAACCAGCTTCAACGTAAACCTCGCCCCAAGGGACACGTTGTTGCAGTTCGTATCACCGCCGAGAACCCGGACGCTGGCTTCAAGCCATCATCCGGTTCACTCCAAGAGCTCAATTTCCGTTCTAGTACGAACGTCTGGGGTTACTTCTCCGTCAGTTCTGCAGGTGGTCTCCACGAGTTCGCTGACTCTCAGTTCGGTCACATCTTCGCGTATGGTGAAGACCGCAATGAGAGTAGGAAGAACATGATCGTCGCGTTGAAAGAGCTGAGCATCCGTGGTGATTTCAGAACGACCGTCGAATACCTCATTAAACTTCTCGAGCTCGACGCGTTCATCGACAATACCTTCACTACTGGCTGGCTGGACTCCCTGATCAGTAACAAGCTCACTGCAGAGCGTCCCGATGCTACCCTCGCAGTTGTCTGCGGCGCCGTCACCAGAGCCCATCTCGCGGCAGAGGCATGCCTTAGCGAGTACAAGCGTATTCTGGACAAAGGCCAAGTTCCTGCTCGTGATCTGTTAAAAACCGTATTCAGCGTTGATTTCATCTATGAGAACATCAAGTACAACTTTACGTGTACGCGTTCCTCCAAGCACATGTGGACACTCTTCCTGAATGGTGGACGGACAATGGTCGGGGCGCGTCCTCTCGCTGACGGTGGCCTCCTCATCCTCCTTGATGGTCGTAGTCACTCGGCGTACTGGCGAGAAGAGGTCGGGGCTCTGCGACTCATGGTCGACTCCAAGACATGCCTAATCGAGCAAGAGAATGACCCAACACAACTAAGGAGTCCCAGTCCTGGCAAGCTCATCCGATTATTGGTTGACAGTGGCGACCACATCAATGCTGGTGAGCAGTATGCAGAGATTGAGGTGAGCCTGATTCCTCAAAGCAAGCGGTGTTGTTGTTTACCTCGCCCAGGTCATGAAGATGTACATGCCACTCGTTGCTGCGGAAGATGGTATCGTCCAATTTGTTAAGCAGCCCGGTGTCAGTCTTGAGCCAGGTGACATCCTTGGTATCCTAACACTTGACGATCCCGCTCGAGTCAAGCACGCCAAGCCGTTCGACGGTCTCCTCCCACCAATGGGTCCTCCTGGTGTTGTTGGAAACAGAACCTACCAGCGTTTTGTGCGTTGCATGGGAACACTCAATGATATCCTCGAGGGTTATGACAACCAAGCAATCATGGCCTCAACTTTCAAAGATCTCATCGAAGTTCTTCATAATCCTGAACTACCTTACTCGGAAGTCAGCTCTATCTTGTCTACTCTGTCTGGCCGCATGCCATCGAAACTCGAGGAAGGTATTCGGTCAATTATTGACAGCGCAAAGTCTAGAGGTGACGCACACGAGTTCCCTGCCGTCCGTATCAAGAAAGTCCTCGAGCACTACGTTCAGGACTCCATTCTTCCCCAGGATCGACCGATGTTCCGGACACAGCTTGCTCCATTGTCCGATGTTCTCGAGAAATTTATGGGAGGCCTGAAGGGTCACGAAGTACACACCATCGCCAGCCTTCTTTCCGCTTACGAGTCGACAGAGAAGTTGTTTGGAGGAAGCATCGAAGCCCGGGTTTTGAGCCTGAGAGAACAAAACAAGGACGATCTCGACAAGGTGGTTGCTCTCGTGCTCAGCCACACCAAAGCTCAAAGCAAGTCGAGACTTGTGCTCTCGATACTAGACTACATCAAATCAAGTGGTCTTCCCGTCTTCGGTACGGAGAGCCGGCTGTACCAGGTTCTCAGTGATCTTGCTGGGCTCGAGTCAAAGTTTGTTCATATCCCGTTTTACCCATTGTATTATTAAGACGTGTTTAGGTCGTCAACTGCCGTCGCCCTAAAAGCTCGTGAAGTGCTTATACTCGGGCAGATGCCCTCCTATGAGGAGCGCCTAGTCCAGATGGAAGCAATTCTCAAAGCATCTGTGACTTCTAGCGTATATGGTGAACAGGGCACGACCGATAGGTACGAGGTTCTTTGCGCTGTTGCTCCACCTTCTTCATGTTCTATAGAACCCCTTCCCCCGAGATCTTGCGCGAGCTCAGCGATTCGCGCTACACTGTCTATGATGTTCTTCCATCTTTCTTCTCCCATGCGGACCCTGTCGTCACTCTGGGTCAGTTCTTTTTACTTGTCGACTATCCTTGATCTGACGTTCATTTCGCAGCTGCATTCGAGGTGTATGTCCGCCGCGCCTACCGCGCGTACTCGCTGCTATCGCTTGACTATGAGGAAGGTGATGGCCTCGATGACGGCGAGCTCCCAAGTGCCCTCACCTGGCGATTCAACCTTGGGCGTTCACATTCACCCCCAGCTACCCCTAGTGTCACTGCTCCGTACGTACAACTTGCATTCTTGGCTATAAAGTATCTAACCTGCCAAAAGTGACCCAAGACGTCAAGGATCTGTCAGCGACTTATCCTATTTAATCAGTCGCAACCAATCCCAGCCCGTTCGTACTGGTGCCATTGCCTCATTCTCTGATTTGGCCTCCCTTGAGAAAGGATTCGAGAAGGTTGCTGCTCTCCTCCCCATTTTTGACCCCGACGAGTTCCGTCAACGTTATGGCAGTACGGAGCCCCCAAATGTCTTGAACCTGGCTCTTCGCATCTTCGACAAAGCAGATGACGTGTCTGAAGAGGCCTGGGCAGAGCAGGCCCACAAATTCGTTAATGAGCACAACGCAACTCTCGTGAAGCGTGGCATTCGCCGTGTGTCAATTCTCATCTGCAAACGCGGACAGTACCCGATGTACTTCACTTTAAGGAGTACTGACGGTAACTGGACCGAAGAACAGGCTATCCGTAACATCGAGCCTGCATTAGCCTTCCAGCTCGAGCTCAGCCGTCTCTCTAACTACAAGCTCAGGCCAGTCTTCGTGGAGAGTAAGCAAATTCACATGTATCACGCCGTTGCCAGAGAGAACCAGCTCGACAATCGATTCTTCGTCCGCGCTTTGGTTCGTCCCGGTCGTTTACGTGGCTCTATGAGCACGAAACAGTACCTCATTTCCGAGACCGACCGACTCGTGACCAGCATTCTGGACGCGCTAGAGGTTGTCAGCGCGCAGTACCGCAACGCCGATGTCAACCATATCTTCATGAACTTCGTTTACAATCTTCAGGTTTCTTACGAAGATGTACTCGAGGCTATCTCGGGATTCATCGAACGTCACGGCAAGCGACTCTGGCGTCTGCATGTCACTGGCTCAGAGATTCGTATCGCTCTCGAAGATGCAGAAGGCAATGTCACCCCCATCCGGTGCATCATCGAGAACGTATCTGGATTCGTCGTCAACTTCCATGGGTACCAGGAAATTACCACAGACAAGGGTGCAACGATCCTGAAATCCATCGGAGAGAAGGGACCTCTGCATCTTCAGCCAGTCAACCACCCCTATCCAACCAAAGAGTCCCTACAGCCCAAGCGCTATCAAGCTCACCTTATCGGTACTACTTACGTCTACGACTTCCCCGAGCTGTTCTCCAAAGCCCTCCACAATGTCTGGATCAAGGCCCGAACTCTTGACTCGTCGCTTATTCTCCCGAAGAAGTTACTCGAAGCAAAAGAGCTCGTGCTCGACGAGCATGATCAACTCGTAGAAGTGGACCGCGCCCCTGGTAATAACACGTTCGGAATGGTTGCCTGGGTGTTCACACTCAAAACGCCTGAATACCTTGATGGTCGCAAGGTTGTTGTCATTGCAAACGACATCACCTACAAGATTGGTTCTTTTGGTCCCATCGAGGATCAGTTCTTCTACCTCGTCACGAAGTATGCACGCCTCCAAGGTCTTCCCCGTGTCTATCTCTCCGCCAACTCTGGTGCTCGTATTGGTCTTGCGGAGGAAGTCATGAACCTCTTCTCATGCGCTTGGAACGATGAAGCTCACCCGGAAAAAGGCTTTGAATACCTCTACTTGACTCGGGAGGACTATCTCAAAGTACAAGAAAAGGCCGCTGCTGCCGTTCGTACGACGGAGATCGAAGTGGATGGAGAAGTTCGCTACAAGATCACAGACATCATTGGGCTTCAGGATGGCCTCGGTGTCGAGTCATTGAGGGGGTCTGGTCTCATTGCGGGAGAAACATCGCGTGCCTACGACGATATTTTCACCATTACTCTGGTTTCTGCTCGCTCGGTGGGCATTGGTGCATACCTTGTCCGCTTAGGTGAACGTGCTGTCCAAGTCGAAGGACAGCCCATCATTCTGACCGGAGCACCTGCACTCAACAAGGTACTTGGTCGCGAAGTCTACACTTCCAACCTGCAACTCGGCGGTACTCAAATCATGCACAAGAATGGTATCTCACACCTGACTGCAGCCAGCGACCTGGAGGGAGTTACCCATATCCTGCAGTGGTTGTCGTACATCCCAGAAGTTAAAGGAGATGCACTGCCCATCCGCGAGACATCGGATACTTGGGATCGCGAGATTGCTTATGTTCCACCCAAGGGCCCCTATGACCCACGCTGGTTCATTGAGGGTAAGGTTGATGAACAGACGTCGAAGTGGCTACCAGGCTTCTTCGACAAAGGTTCTTTCCAGGAAACGCTCTCCGGATGGGCCCAGACTGTTGTCGTTGGTCGTGCGCGGTTGGGCGGCATCCCTATTGGTGTCATTGCTGTTGAGACTCGCACTATCGAACGTGTTATCCCTGCAGACCCCGCTAACCCTGCGTCATTCGAGCAGAAAGTCATGGAAGCTGGGCAAGTCTGGTACCCGAACTCTGCGTACAAGACGGCGCAGGCTGTCTTCGACTTCAACCGGGAAGGCCTCCCGCTCATCATCTTTGCCAATTGGCGTGGTTTCTCTGGTGGCCAGCAGGACATGTATGACGAAGTTTTGAAACAGGGCTCGAAGATCGTCGATGGCTTGTCAAGCTACAAGCAGCCTGTCTTCGTCTACATCGTACCAAACGGCGAACTTCGTGGTGGTGCTTGGGTCGTCCTCGACCCCTCGATCAACTCCTCCAAGATGGAGATGTACGCCGATGTTGATGCGCGCGCGGGTATATTGGAGCCTGAGGGTGTCATTGAGATCAAAATGCGCCGAGACAAGATCCTTTCGCTCATGGAGCGCCTTGACTCTACGTACGCTTCTCTGAAGGCTGTCAGTAGAGACCCTAGCAAATATGGCGAGGAGAAGTCTGCAGCCTCGAAAGCGTTGGCCGATAGGGAGACCTTCTTGCAGCCTACCTACAAGCAAATTGCGCTGTTGTACGCTGATCTTCACGAGTAAGTGCTTGTTCTTTGCATTTGTAGAGTCCGTGTTCACGCTCGCCCTCAGTCGAACTGGTCGTATGGAAGCCAAGGGCTGCGCCAAACCTGCTGTATGGAAGGAGGCTCGCCGCTTCTTCTATTGGGCGCTTCGCGCACGCCTTGCCCGCTCTGAGGCACTTGCTCAGTTGGCTGATAGTAACCCAGATGGAACTCCAGAGCTCCTGGAGAAGCTTTTAGATTCACTCGTTTCCGCCGTCGAACGTTCCGACAACCGTGCTCTCGCACATGCGTTGGAGGAGTTGGACCTGACATCTGCGCTGGTCAGATTAAGGACGGACTACCTTTTGAAGCGCTTCCTCGAAGTTGCCCAGCAAGACCGGAAGGTGTCCATTGATGGCCTCCTCCGCCTAGTAGACTCGCTGACCCACGACGAACGACAAGTTTTACAGTCTGCATTGCAGAACACTCGCTCCCCTGGTTCGTTGGCTTTCCCTGGCATTCTGATTTCATTGCTCAACGAATGACAGGACCCCCCTCGTATTCCAACTGAGCTTGACGTTATATCCTGATCCTGAAAATACCATGTCCGTGTCATGCACAATGCTCTGGTTGTCTCTCTGCGTTCTTGTTCCCCTTCTTTTCGTTGTTCTTTCCATGTTGCCCCCACCTGCAAGGATAGCATTAATCTGTAAAGATACCGCGTACTTCTGTATAATCGCCATACCAAGCATGAATCGAAAATACCATGCACTTTAGAGCATCGAGTCAGAGTGGTGATATTCTTAGCAATTTGAGAAGTTCTGACGCGACATGCTCACTGGGCCAAACTTCCGAGTCTAGGTTTCGGTTTGCGTTAGGTCTTTCGAGAAGGCATCTGCTATGGGCTGCGCAATCCCATGGACTCGTATACCAGGTATCCTTGCTATATCACCCATTGGTGTATCTCGGATGTACTGCGGTTTTTATTCAACCCGTTCGCAGATTCCTCGGCGGGGCTGCTGCCACATCGATCACCTTCTGCATCCGCTCTTCTTCAGTGATCCTGTTCACGATAAACATACCGCTCACCGTTCTTGCCACGAGCCCATTCATACCTGACCTCGGTGGCCGACACTATCCCGCACAATCTGAAAGTTACTTGCAATGTTCGGACATCCACCAGTCAAGAAATGGGACTTCCGCAACGAAGCTATTGCGGCCACCTTCCTATCCCTCGTTCTCTCTCGCCGGTTTTTATGACCTGTCAGGGGCATAGACATTCCGTGCGTGATGGAGTTGCTGATCCCAGATCGAAGTGATGCATGGCAGGCCTGGAAAGCGCGGGTAGGTGATCGTATCGTGCACAAGGAAGAGATTTCATTTGTACCAACGACACCGCCGTTTGGTGACCAACGTCAGGAAGTACTTAAGCAGCTCCTTGACGATGCGCAGTCGGCCCACGAAGTACTTCAAATTGTCCCCTTATCCCGATGCCATTCTCTGGCACGGATTGAGTGTAGTGCCTCCCGTTGGCGCTTGCTGTTACGCCGGGTTGTACGATCATGCACCTGCGTTTCGTTTCGTTATATACCATTCACGTACTTTCGTCATTCGGATGATGCTGTTGTTGCGTTCAGCCTGCTATAACTGAGCGAACAAAGCAAGCAACAATCTGGCGAGTCTGCCAAGTCATGGCATACTGCTGGCGCACCTGAGGGACGTGCATACATGGCACTCGCGAATGGCGGTCGGGTTGCCAGCAACGTGCTCTCGAAATGGACAACATCAATGTAAGTGGGCATGCATCAGTCGTCTTGGAATCCAATGGAGTAGCACCCACTGTAGGATAGTACTTCCGAGGGCGCATATATCGTCAGTGTGATATGTAGTTGTATGAGCTGAAGGATGGCTTGAGGATTATTTCTGCATCAATCAGCTCAATTCCACGAGCATTTAAAGGGTCGGGATGTTCGTATATACGAGCTTTGAAACATGAAAACATGAAAACAAGCGCATGCTCACGTTGTATTTGCGTTTGTATCATGTGTCCAGGATCAGGCTGTAGGGTACGATATGCATTGTATATCATGTAACTACCGACCAACATGAATAAAAGGAACCCAAGAGGAGAAAGACGCGCCAGAGTCACGGAGATGCTGGACAGCATAATGCAACGCTTCTGCGGCTTCCATGCTGTCGGGAATCTTACTGTCCCGAAAGAGGTGCTCGTACACGTCCCTCGTTACCTTTGGTGCATCACGGTCCATTATTGACCACATCGTTGCGACGACCCCACCATAACCGGCAAGAAGCATCCCGGCCGCGAGATGCACAGACTCTTCCGGCAAATTCACGTCTCCCTGTGCGGTC
>JBBPLO010000053.1:13185-26844 GCA_038089835.1 Retiboletus flavoniger
TAGAGCGCATCATGAGGATCAACATAATAGATTCACCCTTCCCAAACACATATTTCAAGGATTGCTTTCAAGATAGGTTACATATAGAACTGACTCGAGTTGAGTTGACGATACCGCACTCAAAGCATACGAGCGACCTTGGTGTGTTCCTCGTCGTCGTTGAGGGAAAGGAAGTCACTACTGGGCTTCATAGCGTACTGTGGGACATCAGACAGCGAATGTGTTTGATGGTGTGTGTCGACCTGCAGGCGCAAACATTTAAGCGACCATGACATCGTAGGAACCAGTCACTTACTTCCACATGAATGGCCGTGGGCTCTCTCGCGGGCCTTGCGCGTGAGTGGTGTGAATTCGCGAACACCACTCCGCCTGACCTCTCATCAGAATGACTGTGATTAGAATGAACTACTAGTAAATGTGTAGCAAACATGTTGCCTACTATATCTCGGGGGTAGCCAAATTGAAGTTGTAGAGCCGTCGGACTACGCGCGAGGCCATGATCTATGGTAATAGGGAAAAAATTCGTTGCATCTAACGATGATCATATGAGAACGTACTGTCGAGGCTATGGCTGCAGGAACATTGAATATGATACTCATGACGGCATTTAGGTTGATGATCATGAATATCGTAGCCAACAGGTTTCCCAAGAAACTGCCTATACATAAGTGCCCAATAACTTAGCAAGGACATGAAGAACGTACGCAAAAATGAAGTAAACCAGTCCATCGGAGAATACCATGCGGACCAGCTTACTGTGGATTCCGGAAGTGCCAGAGATACGTCGAGTCCATGCCAATTTGTACGCCGTCAGGCAGAGAACAACAAGATCGAAACTCATGGAGTAGATAAAAGTCGCAGCGAGAATGGTCGTGTTACTTTGGATGATTGTACAGCCAACACCTTGGATCCAGACCACCTTGAGTAGCACACCTGGAACTGAGATGAGCATGTGTTTGAGGATTAAATAGGGCTTTCGCATACCTTGCAAAATAAGGGACCAGTGCCCGAGGATAAGCAAGACTATGATGCCAACTACCCACTTATTTTGAGACCAAATCGCTATACTGTGATGATTGCAATGAGTGGCGTGTAGGATGAGTGATAGTAAAAACTTGCGTGCGAAGTGAAAGATTGATACTAGCCAAGCCGAGCGCAGAGTCACCAGCAAGCTTCGCGGAAGTTAATAGTTTCCCTCACCTCACAGCACGAATGACAACGAACCTGGTTGAAGACATACAGAGCTTGACAATTGACCTTTCTATGTCTTTTTAATATGGACGATTAACAGGAACAAGCGAGTTGGACCAACTTCGGTGTGTCAATAGAAATCAATCTGTGATGTAGGTTAGCTATGCTCGAGACCAGGTACAGGTGCTCTTACATTCCGATCATTGCGAATAACAACAGGTATCGCCCGGTGAAGTAGAAAATCTACAATGAGGCATGGTTATTGGCACTTTATTCCATTACACACGGTAGACTTACAAGGGGCCAACGAAATTTCCTTTTTCCGGAAATGACCGCCCAGTCGAAATCGAGAGTGAGCATGATCTCCCACCTGGCAGCAAAGGTACTCTCAACTTGAAGTCTGCGATGCTTGCCAGTCTGCCCTTACCCGTAGAGACCCAGCAAAGCATGCATTAGTCTGTCGAAAACCACTGCAAAGGGGCCCCTTCTTGGAAAAGATATCAAGTTGATAGATCTACCAGCTCACCCGAGTCTGTCGAAAGTTCCGATAGCGACTGCCAGTTGGTCATTTTGACAGGATAGAGTTCGTAAAGGTGAACGAGTGGTCAGGCCGCGAAGGGCGTTGGAAATGAGGAAGGGAAGGTAGGATAAAGAAACCCACCAAGAGTTCCGCATTAAAAACTCTCCATCGATTCACCCCATAAGCTTCGGTGTCCGCCAACGGCGCCCCAAAGCGCATAACACACGTCACTTGATTCAAGGAAGGAAGAACGCGCGGTAATAATTCCACCGCCAAAACATCCCCGTGTTGCTTAACGGCACCAAGATGGCCACACGGAGGTGAAATAACGAACCTGCATTCGATCGAGGGTAGATCCAATATAATACTTGGTGTACTTATGTTAAGATTTCACTCACCTCCGACTCAGCGCTGAAACAAGGGATCATTTCCTGTCTTTGATATGTATTTGTGTCGCTCTAGGGCAATGGGCATGTGCACGATTGTTGGACGGCACTAATGCATCATAACGCTTGGTAGTCCGAAGGCGTCGCGATCATTCTTCAGATCTTCTTCGTTGAGTTACCTTCCGACAACCAACGTAATCCCCGTGGTCCATATCCTCAGGTTTGACGCGTCGAACTGATTGACGAGTTCCGCCTCCTTCGCTCGACTCCCCGGAGGATACGGTCTAGGCAAGATCCGGATCTCAGTGAACAGATCGAAATCACCTTGCTGAGAAAGGTTACTTCTACATTTATCATTATTTGAGTGCTTGATTTCCAAGGTAAACGCCGAGTGAAATTTTGACACATGTAAAGCTGAAGCGCTGAAGTGGGCTCTGGAAGTGTTCAAAGTCCGTATGGCGTTGTGCCAATATTCTTGGATGATAGCACAATAAAAGCAGTACTCACCAGCAAGTGATGGCACGCCTCACAACTGCGGAAAGTCATTCGTGATCGTACCGTACCTCTAGTCCAAGCCGGGTTCGGTAGCAACCGAGAGAAACCACGGAAGGAAGAAATAGAAGATACACCTCATCGTTGGCACTTTGGTGAACCCAGATCTGAAAATTTGAAAGATTCTGCTAAGCTTGCACTACTGCCAGTGGCTTAGTGAGTAGAAATCACAACCTATCACACTACTAGCACTCTTTCTAACTCATCCTCTACGGTAGGCGTGCAGCTTCTTGGCATGCAGTATCCGATTTGTGGCATTTTGGACCAATCATTTCACCTTGAAGAGTTCGGAATAAACCAGTGCGTTGGCAGGGTAAAACTTTCGAAAAAACCAAGTGAACTTTCTCCGGCGAAAAGTAAGCCTCGTGGCGGCCAAGTGGCAGTAATCAGCTCTAGTTTAGAAGGAAAGAGTCAGGATATGGGTACGATAAGAAATATTCTCCAATGAGGGGGGATTTAGTCAGGCCCTTGGATACGCAGTTCGAGACTCTGAGGAAAGTCTAAGTCGGGGATACCGAAGCATCGACGGGGATGAGTGAATATGCCACTTAAGCGCAGCGTTCCTCAGTAAAACTCCTCAGAAATCCCTACGGAAGAATTAGACGGAGTGCAGGAAAGCAAGATAAGTACTTCCGAGATGCAGTCAAAAAAAAAAAAGATCTTTCTCCTTGTTCATGCATCGCATGCGAACTTGCCCAGACCACAGGGCTATTTCATGATCAAGAGGGTGCCAGAGGAATCGAGGGTTCAATCATTTGCTCAGGGTAGACAGGATTGCACACCAGTAACGAGGCTCGCAGCTCAAAATAGTTGATGTTCTGCCTCCGTGAGCTTGGAGATGTACCTGTTCGACTCTTCTATTTCTTCCGCTCTGGTGTTCGCGACAACCGATGTTTGTTGAAAGTTGGTACTTAGCAACGCCCAGCGGAGGTCACTTGACTGAAACTGGATATTAATGGTCATGGATTTAATCCCGGCCTGATCAGCCATAAGACTCATAACGTCACGGAATCTCACATGTTACTGAGCTGAAGTACCACCGACATCGACAGTTGGATCACAAAATAGCTAGTCCCGTTCCATTGGCACTTAAACTTGGTATTACAATTTCCTCGAGGCACTCTAGCTTTCAAGTCGGAGGAAATTTTTGGGGTTCTGTCAGGAAATCCGAAATCGTGTCACCATCTTTCGACTCCGAGTTCAAATTTCAAACCCCACACTACCTCAGCCGGGCCACCTGGAGTGAGGTCTCCCGCGAGGCTACTATGCTCTACATGAATGTACATTATTTTGGTTGGTGTAACAATATTGTAACTCAATGAAAGAGCCATCTTAAGCCCATTGCTTCAAGGAACAACATGTTTTGAAAGGTAGCGAAGTTCATGATCCATGTTCGGAGCCTGGAGGTACTAGTGCCGGACAAGTGCCGGATATGAATTCACGGTCTTAGCGAATACTTCTAGACCGTTTACAACACTCTGCAAATGCGACCTGACCCGAATTTTTAGTTGGTTACCTGCCACCGATCAGTGTTAAGCAATGGTGGGGAACCTGAACCTTGATTTTGGGGTAGGAATGTCCCTAAATATCTTTTTTTTTCTGCTAACCGCTCTCAAATCGCAGCTCTCCACAGGTCCGTGCTAGTAAAGCCGCGAAGCGATAACAGTTATCCCAGTATGGTCTTGGAGACACTCCGTGTTCGAGCTGCGGGCTCCGCGCTTGCTTTGGTCTGACGAGGTTTGAATTTGTTATGAGGGCGAGGACTGACACAATATTAATCGCCGTGATTATCTGACGTGCTCGAGAGGCTGCAGCGTGGAACTTTGGAAAGGAAGGCATCGAAGACTTGTCAGCGACCTCTGTTGCAACAAAGAAGCACCAATATAACAGATATGGTAGCGAGTACGTGAGTGGTAATTGGTTTTCCTTTCCATGCAAAATTTCAAAGTGACACGGGCACCGACTAAAAATGATTAGCAAAGGCAGCCGGGCACACAAACGCCGTCGCGGAAATGACGACAATGCGCAACGCCCTTTAAGAGTGGTCTCTGCACAAGCCCGTCATTTCCACCGCCCTCACTGCCATCAGATCCAGCCCCTGATTATTACAACCTCTGATGGTCGACTGGAAATCGCCAGCCGAGATTCAGGCCGACTCCGGTGGGTCAGTATTCCCTCTGGGATCTTCCATACTGACCAAGGTCGTTGCTAGCCGCCTTCAATAATTTTATGCATGTTCTCTTGGGGCTCTACATGCAAGTCATGCTTTGGACTTGCGCATATACGTGCCCCTCACTCGTGATGTCATTAGATGGGAGTTTGTCACTTCGCTGAACTTCGATTGGCAGTTTATCTCTGCAAAGAAGAAATTCAAATGGCCATTAGTAGGATCGCTCGTCTGTCACCAATGGTCACTTGCTGACAAGTACCCCTCAGATATTCTATTTTGCGGGCCGTTATTGTCTATTATTTGCCCTCATAGGAATGTTGGTCCGATTTCTTTTGGATCTGAGTGGTGCCAATGTTGAGACTCCTCGCAGTGCCGTTGCCCTCAACGTCAGGACGGAAATTGACTGCCAGGGCTTGTATACATTCAACCAAGTTTTTGGTAACGCCGCCATCGGGCTAGCCAGTGTAAATCTCTCGATCAGAACGTAGGTCGTCTCATGGAAATCCTTGCATATCGTTCCTTACACTCCTCAGAATGGCCGTGTGGTCACAAAATAAGTTTATCGTGACCTTCCTGATCCTGGTCATTCTTGGCCATTGGTCGCTCCTGTTACATGGTAAGTAGTTTAACAATGCATTGGACATTCACATATTCCAGCCTCTAGGGGTTCTTCTCGATGCTGCTTGGATCCAAGGGACTTGTGTCATCACATATACCAACAATCGAATTCTTGCCATCAGCTTTATATATTCCATGGTCTTCGATCTCACTGTCTTGTGCCTGACTGGCTGGAAACTTGCGTTCCCTGCTAGTGGCAGGTCCAAACTCATCAAACTTATATTCGGTGACGGGCTGATTTACTTCCTCATCGCGTAAGCCCGCATATATGCACCTGAATAAGTGGATTTAGATAGAGCTAACAAATCTCTGTCCGTAGGTTCTTGGCGAACCTCCTTGCGACGGTGAGTACAATCATGCTTTATGTCATTAATCCGTGGCATTCTGACCGACTGTTGACCTTGTTTCTAGGTTTTTATGCTGCTTGACTTGAATGCAGTTATGTCCATCATCGCAAATGTTCCCGCTGCGATTGGATCTACTGTAGGTAGTCCGACCGAATCATTCTGCCGTATGTGAGCTCACTCTGATTCAGATTGTGGCTTGTCGAGTGGTCCGGAGATTAACAAACTTTAATTCCCGGGACGCGGAGGTATTTAGGTTTGTACATTTGATTGTTTGCCAGTGATTTTCGCTCTCCCACACGTTTGTAATATAGTTCCACTGCTCATTCGACGGTTGCATTCCGCACACCTCCGATTTCACCCTCTGCTCATCACATCTCTGTGAAAAAAGGGGATAGTGTTCATATACAGGTCTGTTCTCCCCCACACAGCGGTAGTTTCTCCTGATCAATTCGACGGGGTGCGTTAGATGAATTCTCTCGTAAATCGCCCGGATGCAGAGTATGATGCTGCGGGAAGAATTATCCAAGGCGACGAATTCGACCCTGAAGCACAGGCCATCAACGACGAATTCAAAAAGGCCCCATATTAGACCCCCAATACATCGCACCACCCAATCCAAGGCTTCATGTCGGTTACCAGCCCACTCTCTTATACTTCGCAATACCCTGCAAATTGCGGTAGCCCATCAGCAGAATTTCTTGCGCTCGTTTTAAAATCCATTCCCTTCCGACGTCTGTACCGTGCCTGTTCCAGCTTTCTGTCTGGGTTGATGTGACTGTTGGGCCAAGGCCTGTGACAGCTTGCACTCGTGATCTTTCACTCGAGGGCAACCGATCTTTTCTTCTTCTTGGACCCTTTCCTCTTTGAACCCATACCTTTCCCACGCTACGCTGGTCATCACGCTGGCAGTATGTCCTCTTGGTACCTTTGCGCGAACACAGGATTGATAAATTTGTAGAATAAATTGTAGTGCATGAATACATGCCATGGCGGCAGTATCGAACTAGCCCTCATCTCACCGGGGACGACAGCCATCACGGTGGCGAGTTGGGTCCAAACTCGTTCTCATGCACCTATGGGAAGTATCTGGATAGGTTGCAAATCTCGTTCCTTCCGACACATAATCAGAGACTCGCCTGCCGTGGGTTTCCCCCATCTTTGATACCAGCGGATTATCTTGCACTCATTCAGACTTTTAAGTGTACGAGTCGAATTTGCAACCATCTTGACTTTGGACGGCGCATCTGGCTCGAGATCGATGGATTGCATGGATCGGTGACCTGTAACTTCTGCCGACCGTCGTTAGTAGCGAGCAGCCACACAATAAGAGTCAAGCAATTCAATAGAGAGGAATAAAATTATCGATTGAAAAGTGACAAGGGTTGTCACGGTTTGAGTGGTATTGCCTTAACGCGTCCATATAGTCTCGTCGGGAGCGTAGTCCGAAGCCTTGGCGACATCCGATAGCGCTCGATCAGCGTGACGGTTACTACGACGTTTCATGACCATAGCCGGTCAGCCAGTGCCTCGACAACTTGACTCCAAGTTCACTTCGGAAGTCGGCCATGAATACCCAACTTAACCTGACCATTTGCCATCCTCGTCTCTCATCTGGGCAGGATCCCAACACAGCAGTCTTGGTCAAGTCGCTCGTTCCCGCTGCTTTTAAATTGCCTGCCAACCATGTGCTAATAAAGGTTGATCGATTTGGATATTCTGCCAACAATGTTACCTACCAGGCTCTGGGCGAGGTTCCTCATTTCCGGTATGTTTGTTTCCGTTCCGGAATGATACACTGAGATGGAGGTGCATTTACACAGATATTTCGATTTCCACGAGGCACCCGAAGCTCCGGAATCAGGTGTATCACCAAGCACCCATGGCGTGACTCCGGTGTGGGGATTTGGAACTGTTGTCATTTCAACTCATCCGGCGATTCACATTGGCGAACGAGTTTATGGTTACTTCGCACCGACACGTTTCCTCGTCTTCTCGGTGCCACCATCGGACGTCAATCGATACACATTCACTGTTTCTCGCCCCCATTTGCCCGAAGGTATTACTATGCCCAATACAAATCGCATCCTGTTTTTCACTATGCTTTAGACAGACGACCCTACAATCAAATCACCAAATGCTCCACGGATCCCCTGTACGACCCGTCACCCTGTATAGAGGACCTCACTATGCTTTACCGTCCATTGTTCTGGACTGCCTTCTGGTGCGAAGACTGGATCAATACTTCGCAATATCGTGGAGGAGCTTCCCGAATCCTCATTTCCTCTGCGTCAGCTAAAACGGCCTTTTGCTTGGCGTATCTTATCCAAAAGCGAGGAGCCACTTCAGGCAACGGCACTCAGGTTGTTGGCCTTACGTCCAGAAAAAATTCCGAGTTCACGAAAAATCTTGGCCTCTACGACCACGTATTGGAGTACGATGGATTCGAAAACGCGACTGTGATAAATGAACCATCGCAAAAGTGGATTTACATCGACATTGCGGGTAACGAGAGCTTGAATGTCAGACTATTCAGCCATTTTTCTGATGCCAAGTTTGACCTTGTCGGTTCTATTGCACTCGGCCTCACTAACTTGTCGCCATCATCGAAGAGCGACTCTGCGGCAGGGTGGACCACAAATGATTTCTCTTCACAGAGAGCTCCGTCAACCCTCGAACAGTTCTTCATGCCAGAGTGGCTTGCAATACGTAGGAAGCAGCTCTCTGTTGAAGAGATCACTCAATTGCAAAAGCAGGCATGGTTCGGGCTCATGCAGGACTGCAAGGCTTGGGGGATCACGATTCGCAGGGAATGTGGAGCGCAGAACGTGAAGAGGGTGTATGAAGAAGTGGTTAGATCTGGCATTCCTCCTGACCAAGGTTTTATCTGGAGCATGTGGGAAGCAGACTTGGTGAACGCGCGTTTGTAGGGGCATTTAGGAGTCAATAAATGGGCACGGTGCCACGCTATAATTAATGACAAGTTGTACTGACGAGAACGAGACCACGGTCCATTCTCGAGGCTAGATGTATACCTACATAGCAAAGTTCGCGCGAAAGTTGTGGGCAAGTATCAAGAAGCGCCGATGCCAAGCGCAGAGGCGCCTCGACTCAATTTGGCAAAGTATGTCGACGTGCCGCCTTCAGGGACGGATCATCTGCAACGAATAAGCTCCAGGGTTTGCTCTGTACATTCTTCGCCACAACTTCAGCCGCACTCTTCACGCCCCCATGCCACTTCAGCACATACCGCAACCTCCGCACAGCGCTGGGGAGCCATACAGAGGCAGGTCGGGACACCTCATCAACTCTCCAGTGCTCAGCGACTGTTGTAGGTCTACGCGCACGTATCGACCCCAGCCAGATTCCATCTCCAATTGACTGCATCGAAACGGACAAGGAGACATGGGAGAAGCAGATGTATATGACTTTACCGGGTAACAACCCGCCGCTTTCCACGACGGATTTTGTTGCCTTTGATCAAGGTGAGGGTCAACCAAGTACTTTATGACCTGGGTGTTAGTTAAGAGCGTCGGGGGACCTCTTCTATTCGTTACTTCATCTCTCCTAACTTTCAACGTACCCTAGCGTCATCACAGCTGACGCGTTCTTGGTGCAGGCAACTCGAGTCCTAGGCATATACGCGTTTCGACTTGGAACTTACCCAACTCTGCCCATCTCACCCGAGAATGCGATATACCCCTCGCTGTAGTGGTGCAACCGTTCGCGGATCTCGACCCTCGAGAGGAGCCTGTCCCGCTAGTCGACTGCGGACCAAGTGGTCCCGCAAGGTGTGCCCAGTGCAGGGGTTATATCAGTCCTTGGTGTACTTGGGTAGCGGGTGGTAGCAAATGGAAGTGTAATTTGTGCTCTCACGAAACAGAAGGTTCGCTTTAACTCTGATTCCCCTTGGCTCACGGGCGAGACAGTGGCTTAGTTTCACAGGACTATTTCAGCAACCTAGATGCCAATTTCATGCGCTTGGACCATGCTAATCGGCCCGAGTTAAACAAGGGTACTGTTGACTTTAACGTCGATTCTGACGAGTATTGGGCACCACCACCTCTACCAAAGCTGGCGCCAACCTACTTCACCCCCGAACCACCACCATCGACACCCCGAAAGCCAGTCCCGTTACACTATCTATTTGCCCTGGACGTTTCTATCAATGCCGTGGAGTCAGGTTTTCTTCACTCTGTTTGCAGTATTCTCCTGGATGTCCTGTATGGAGGCACTGCTACTGACGGATCAACGTTCGAGCCCTGCTTTCCACAGGGATGCAGAATCGGTATTCTTACCTTTGACCAAACACTTCACTTTTACAATCTGTCTGTAAGGGTAGCCAGAATGACGCCCCGAATTCCGCTCAACTGTTTACCAGGCAGATCTCCCTCAAGCACACCAGCTCATAGTGGCGGATTTGGAAGAGATCTTTCTCCCTTTGCGTGATGGACTATTTGTTGACCCTTGGGAGTCGAGGTGTGTTTACGATCGAGGTGACGTTCCCTTCCGTCTAACGTACTGTGGTAGGACAGTGGTCGAGAGTCTGATAGGTTCCCTAGCGGAACGCAATAGCCGGACTATTATCAAAGAATCGTGTCTCGGCGGAGCTCTTGTAGCTGGGCTCGCTTCTTTGGTGTGCAACATAGGGTTTCATGTTACAAGAATGCCCTTAAAATACTTCCACAGGCTGGTCGAGGGGGTCACATTATTACGTTTCAGTGCACCCTGCCCACGATTGGCCCCGGCGCCTTGGAGCCCCTGACGGATGGGAGTCACGTTTACGGTACAGATAAAGAACGCACGCTCTTTATTCCTCGGGCACAGACATGGCGCGACATCGCCGAGGAATGCTCCGATGAAGGCGTTGGTGTGAGTATGTTTTTGGGGATGAATAGAACTATCGATCTTGGTTCGATCGGTACGATGATTTCAATCTTTTGTTTATGGAATCTGACACAAGGTGTGCATAGGGATTGTTCCTTCCATTACCGGTGGAGAACTGTTCTTCCATCCTCGATATAACCCTGCTCGTGACCAAATTGTACTGGCCTCTCAGCTCAGGAGGTTGGTCACGCGGACCAGCGCATTCAGTTGTGTAATGCGCATTCGTTGTTCTCATGGTAATGTTCCCTGCCTTCGACTTACTTCACACTTCCATTCCGTTTTTCAAAGGTCTGCGTGTATCAAAATACTATGGGAATTTTCAAGAGCGTTCGCCCACGGACCTTGCGCTTGGTGTTCTTGATTCCGACAAGGCCGTGTCCGCACTGATCGAGCATTCTCGCACGTTGGATGAACGCCAATACGCGTACTTGCAGTGTGCGGTCCTGTATACGTCCGTTGATGGCCAGCGACGAGTGCGAACATGCAACCTTGCCCTGCAAGTGGTAGCATTGGCTGGCAACGTATTCCGCTATGCCGACATGGATGCTGTGGTGTGCCATCTTGCTCGAGAGTGTGAGCCACTGTCCAATGTTGACAATGTTCGTTGACTTACTCCCGGACAGCAATGGCGAGCTTGTCGTCACAACGAATGGCTCAAATTAGAGAAGAACTGACGGATAAATGTTCATCAATTCTACTTGGATACAGGCGGAATTGTGCAGCGGCTACAGCACAATCACAGGTAAGCGAGTCGAGTATGGACTCCTGACCGCCTCTGACACAACTCACAGTTGATAATACCGGAAGCCTTCCGAGCACTTCCAATCTATGTTCTAGCAATAACCAAGTCCAAACCCCTAAAAGGCTCGTCTTTGTGGCCGTTGAGTGGAATCCGGCTCATATTCGTATGCAGGACGTAATGTTTCCGCGGACGTTCGAAATTACTATGCTCAGAAGATCCTTTCAATGGGCGTCCGAAGCACGATGCAGCACCTCTATCCCCGCCTTCTAGCTCTCCATGGCCTGGACGAAAATGTAGCACTTTCCGACGCCACAACCGGCCAGGTCTATTTGCCATCGCTTATGCGAGACAGCCACATGTTCATGGAGGGCCATGGAGTCTATCTCATTGGTATTTTGGAGATGTCTGCGATAGGCAATGATACCAACTCATGATTAATTCATAGACAACGAGGAATTTATGATCTTCTGGGTGGGCGCAAGTGTCTCGCCTCAGGTGCTCCTAGACCTATTTGGCGTTGATGATATAGTCGCCTTGGATCCGAGCAATCTGGTCAGTCTCGTAGTTACATGATGGATAATTGCTCTCAATGCTATTTATGCAGACGGAGCTTCCTATTCTGGACACCCGGCTATCGCAACAAGTTCAATATATCCTCGGCCACCGCTATGGCCAACGTGGACACGTTCCCAAGATGCTCGTAGTCCGTCAGAATATGGACGGAATGGAGATAGAATTCAGCGATATGTTAGTCGAGGACCAAAATAATGGTGCGATGTCATATCTGGACTGTAAGTCGCCTCATTACGTAGCAAACCCCATCTTAAAGTCACTGATCTGATTTCCGCAGACTTATGCCTCGTTCACAAACAAATCAGTGTTGCGGTGTGTAGTGTTTCCGTTTCTCTCATTAGGTTGTATGTCTAACCTGACAAACCTAGCTCACAAACGGTGGCTCGCTTTCTTCGAGCACCAGCCTCCGAGGATCGCCTTGGTAAATCGGACGATTATCATTTGTTGAACCTAAAATTTCGGCATATGCTCTTATCGTAACCATCGTACTCGTGGCATGGTTTGCAGAAACATCTAGAATGCATTTCACGGCATCCGCTCCTCACCGCGTACTGTCTTTTCAAATGTATCGTGTGTTCAGGTAACGTCTATCGGATGAACTTGTCCCAGTCCGAAGTATGGACAAATTGTACTGATGGCGGACATCCGTTAATGAGGTGCAAGTACCGCTGACAGGCTTCTGGAAACCCAAGAACATTTCATTTACCAACAAGGATGTAGTCATCGGATATTGTTGTGACTGAGGTTGTGGGGCGCGCATTGAGCGGAGTGCTCACTGTGAAGCATGCGATGCTCTTCAGTCTCCTGGTGAGGGTCCCAGTATGTTTATGCGGTACCGACGCCCTAGGCCAAGGCTCGCTCCCGAGCTCAACTGGAATAATTAAAGTCAAATTCTGAACAGGTTCAATACCTTGCCCGAGCTGTGCTCATTTCTAGACAGAGAAAAAAAAGGTTGGGATTCCTTGGCAAAGACTCATTTACTGGCCGAGACTATCCCTAGTAGGTTTTATGAACCTGGGAACAGTGCTATTCGGTTCGAGTATACATTGTCGACCAGAGCATGCGGATTTCATCTTCATAGAGCGCGAGCGGGCCGAGGGGTCAAAGTTAGCCCTTGCATCATCTCACGCTTATTGTCATGATGGATCACCTGGGATTTCCAACAGGACCTTTTGAGTTGTCGTTCAAACTCACTTACATGACGACGCCCTCGTGACCTGCTTACCCCAGATGAATCAAAACGCCCACGAGGTCAGAAGCCTCGTCGGTGCATGTGCGCGCGTTGGAACTCAAGGATGGGAAATGATTTCAAAGAACTCGAAGCAGACCCACGATCGCTATCTCGGATTCAATAGAAATAAATAACGGAGTGATCAATCTGGCGGATAGCTTGTAAGGACCTCGGCCGATTCCCAGTGATCGGTGTCGGAAACGTGCGTGCAACGTGGGCCTTGTTGAAGTTAGCCATCATACATATTCACATCTTCCGCCTTTAATCGTGACGACGAACAAGGAAAAAGGGAACAGAGCCGGAGGCCGTGAAACCTTCCATTTTGACTCCTGAGAAAGACGGGTGTAGAGTGTACGTGATCGAAAAAAGGAGTGCACCGTTAGCTCGAGTACTGAGTATGCGAGGCTGGAGCACACAACGTGTAGGGTGGATGTATGAGGATCCT